>PVKN010025439.1:0-14122 GCA_004027915.1 Capromys pilorides | reverse complement strand
ACATGAGTCTGATTTATTTTGCTTATGAGTATGGTCTCTCAGTTGTATTCATTAACCCTGAAAAGTCTCAGATTTATCCCTCTTTTTGGTTAAACAGCACTCCATTGTATAAAACTATTACTTTTTTTTCATCTATTACTATTATTTCCCATTTCTGTCTACAGAAGTCACTATCCTCAGCCAAAACTCAAGGAGTAGGGAGGGGGCTTTTTGTCATCGAGGGTGGTTTACCTTTGTAAATTATGTTATATCTAATGAATATTTTAAAATTTAAAAAGCTGGAAGCATTGCACAAGTAAAACATGTTGTGGATAGCAAAGTGGGAAGTGATGAAATTCATCTGTGAATGCTGAGGACTGAGAAACTGAAAGTAGCAATTGTAGATCAGATAAGAGGCAGGGCCACTTTTCATGGTGTGCTGAAAACTTCATGTCACGGAGATATAGCACATTCACTATTTTCCTGCTCACCCAGTCCCTCTGGAAAAGTGAATCATTTAAGCACTTGGAAAATACAGTGAGCCCGTAATCCTTTTACTTTACTCCGGGGATCCTCTTGTGAGCATGACACACTTCCTTCATGACCAAACCCTATTTTGTTTTTTGGTTTCCAAAATGCAGATTCCTTTCTAGTATTCCAGATAGGATTCAACATATTTTTTTTTAATGGATATTGGGGGATTGTCATATGATGAGAATGGTATCTCCATTTTGAGGAGAAAATGAGATAAATTTATTTGCTAAAGGTGTTCATGATTAATTATCTCTGACTTTACTATTCAACTAAAAGTGCTCTCTCAAGCCTCTCCAAAGACCTGCTTGTCAATACAATAGTCTCCTTCCTTATTCTGCTTGATCTTTCTTCTGCATTTGGTGTTAAATGCCTCTAGTGCTACATAGCTATTGCTGTGTGACAGATTGTCCACTAGCGCAGTCATTTGAAAAACAATCATTTTTTATTGTTTGTACATCTGTGGAGCACATGGTGCAGCTAGGTGGCTCTGCTTTTCATGGGAATTGGCTAGTTGGCTGGGAGTTGCTACCATTAATCAAAACAAGTTCCCTAGACAAAGGACCAGGCCTTCAATGAGGCCACAACCAATGTGTGACTGCAGTGGTTAAGGGAGTACTGGGATAGAAGTGCAGCAATGTGATGCATCGCATACTTGCTTCCCGAAACACTCTGTCTTTTTAAAAAACACAGTACTATATTGGACCTCTCATTTGTTATTTTTTCTTTACTCCTTTTTTTTTTTTTTTTTTTTGCGCAGGACTGGGGTTCAAACTCATGACCTTGCACTTGCCAGGCAGGCACTTGTGCCTCGGAGCTATCAATCCAGCCCTTTAAGCCTTCTTCTTAACCCTTCAATAACTATATATAAGCTTCAGCTAAGACTGTCTTTCTGTCTTGATTGTCTTCACAATGTGACCTTCCCAAAGAGCTTCTCTAGCCTCAGGCTCCTTGGTGCTCAAATAGTCAATTCCAGCTTCCTACAGGGGATTTTCACCTGAGATTTTTATACTCGTAGTGTGTGGTCATGTGTTTCTTTTAAATCAATGTTTTTTTTTCCTAATAGATGGTGTATCTCTGGAGAAGATTGGCTTTGGCTTTTTTATATATATAAATTTCATAAATCTGACTTTAAAAAAATAAACTTCCAGTAAAAACTTGCCATGTTATACCTCTAAGAATTAAAAAAAGATCATATCTGAAAGAAAATAATAATTATAAGGAACATTGTTAAAAGCCATTTCCTCCTCAAGAAATAAACTATCTTTTTAAATCTAAAAATTAGAGATTTTTTTCCATATAGCAGAACTAATCCAAGTAGATTTGGGGAGGAAGGATTTTAATTTGGTGGGAAATTAGTAAGAAGAACTGAGTAGAAACAAAATGGTTTGAATACATCTTTTTTAAATTAAATGTCACTTTTCTCACCCAGAAGATATTTTGTGTGTGTGTGTGTGTGTGTGTGTGTGTGTGTGACTGGCTCAGTCCACCCTGGGAGTGAGGCTGGCACAGCACGTGGTGCCAAGGATTGAACTGCGGTCCTTGTGTGATTGCCTAAGCAGGCACTTAGACCACTGAGCCACCTTGCTGGCCCCCACACCCACATCTTAATCCCCATTTCACAATTATCCAGCAGAATTCTTTCTACTCCTTAAACTAATACCAAGCCTGCTCCCCTCATTGCTCAAATTTTATCAACATTTCTCAATTTATATCATGAATCTTTACCCCTTCCCAAATAAATTAAAGCTCTTTGAAAGTATAAGTAGGTCATACTAATTTATAACTTAATGCAGGCAACAAAATACTGAGCTTATACTAAGCATTTAATAAATTCTTACCAAATCATTGTTCAATTGCAGATTTTCTGAATTGGCTATAATTCAAAACTAGACTGGACTTGTCAAAAATCTGATCATTTGACATTGACTTCATTAGATGAAACTCTTGATTTTAGTGAAAAACTGGACAACGTGGTAGATTTTGCCTACCTCACTAAAGAGGGAAACTAAAATTAGAGATTTTCAAGATCTTAGGTCTGTGATAAATAGCTGAGTCAAAATGCCTTCATTTCTCCATGTTTGGAAATCATTCAAAACATAGACCAGCTGCTGAATGAGACTACATGATGTGGAGGGTTACACATAACACTAGAGAACTGTCAACCTAGTTTGTATTCAGGTCTGCTGTTGTCATAGTTACTCATGTACTGAGTGATTTCCCTCCTGAATCACGCTCTACAGACCTACAGTGAAAATAAGCTATTCTTCGCTGTTTACTTTTTTTCCCATCCATGAATCAAAATTAAAAAATAGCATCAATTACATGTATATTTTGACGCTCACAGCAAGATTCAAATGCAGAAAATGCACAAAAGATGTTTAATCAAAATGAACTCCATAAGATCTCACCTCATTTGCTCAATATTGAGCACCTTAGTACTGGCGACACTACTAGGATGTGACCTTGTTCCTGCCCGTCAGGGTGTTACAGCTCCATGAGGGAGAGCCAAGAGCAGGGGTATATTTCAGCAGAGTGCAACAGTGCTATGAAGGAGCCAGAGTATGAGAGCCATGGGAGTGCAGAAGAGTGACAACTCATTAAAACTGAGGTGCTGGCGGGGTCAGAGGGAAAGCAAGAAGCTGTTCTGGGAGTCTCAGAACATTATTCTCGGGATATTATATAATGCGTTTTCAGTCATTCTTGGTACGAAAACCCAGCCTGACTCTGCAGACTGGAAGCACAGAGGACTCGTGGAAAGAAGCCAGCTTTGCTGCATGCAGCATGCAAGCCCGTGCACCACGTACTGCCTGTCACGCGCCCATATTCACACACGACTCCCCTTTCTGCTTTACCATAGGAACTCCTTCACAGACATCCTCCGTGCCATCCTGCTGTCCTTAGAAGTCCTCATTGAAGATCCGGAGCTTCAGATAAATGGCTTCATTTTAATTATAGACTGGAGTAATTTTTCCTTCAAACAAGCTTCCAAGCTGACGCCTTCAATCCTTAAACTGGCTATTGAAGGGTTGCAGGTATGTTCAAAGAATGTCCAACACCAGACTGCTTGACAATGTACTTTTTTCTTATTATTGCAACCAGAGCAGTATTTGTTCTTTAGATGGAAAGAAGAAAACTTAGATAAAATTAATCTGAGCACTTCATATTCTTATATTGGCTTGGTTTAGATGTTTGTGTTGTTTTTTAATTATCCTTCATTTCCATTAATAACTCTAAATTGCTGTTACCACAGGCACAAATTACCTGCAGTAGCAGTAATGACTAAAGCTTGGAGATGTTTGGCTTAATCCACCTGAGAATTCATAAAAATTAAAACCAGGAAACATCTGCTTTATGAACTTGTTCTACAAAGAGGTGTTGTGGGGACTTTCCAGGGCTTCCAGAGGCAGTTTTGCACCCCAGAAATGCACCCAGCAGACTGTCATTTCCCAGAGCATCAGGTGCTGCAGGATTTGTGTTGAAGCAAATCAGTCTGGTGCACACAGAGGAAGCAAATAAAGCTCGATTCTCATTTGTATAACTAGTTATCAGTACTTTGGAAAAGGGATCGCTGTGCCATGTGGAGGTCAGGGTGCTCTGTTTCTAGAGATCTTATACTTTTAGAAGGTCAGTGATTCTCTGGGAGATCATGTTCCTTGGCTTCTTGGTGACATATTGTCACACTATAGTATTAAGAGAATAGTTTGGGGAGATTCACAATCAGCACAGATAAAAACCCATAGTCCTTCCTAATTCAGCTAGAAGAGTGAGTCAGTGCATGATTCTAACACAATAAAAGGCAGTTGCACACAACTATATATATAGCAAAATATAAACTCTGGATAATTCTGAGACCAAGCAGTCATTCCTCAAGCTCTTCAGAGTGTCTGGGTTTAGTCACCCATTACACTCTTGTTATATTAGTCATTGGTGGTCTCTTTCTTATTATGGCCTTTGCATAGTTGGTGTCCACAAGTTCCTAGCTCCCAGAGGACCTCAAATGAACAAGTGTCTATCAACTGGATCTTATTTTAACAAAGTTATCTCCCACTTCCCACAAGAAAAGAAGTAGAGCTGACATTTCAGAAGATGAGAAGGGATGCCAAATTGTTCTGGGTGGTCACATCTTGCAGTACACTGAAGGCATGTATTTAGGGTTACTTTTGCATGAGAAATCTCATGTTGGCTTAAGTTCTCATAATGGGCTTTTATACTCTTGACTAATAGTCACTTTCCCTCAGGAGAAAGACCTTTTTCCAACTTCTTCTCTTGTCAGCCTTTGAATATCTTATCTCTCTCCCTACAGCTTGTATCAAAGGGAGTTTCAAAGCATACTTCAAGATTTATTTTATGCACCATAGTTGTGCTGACTATATTTCTGGGAACTTCTGCACAAGCTTCATGTGAAATCATCATTTTTTATGGTTCTACTTGTATGCCTTTATAAGATTGTTTTATAGTTCATGAATAACATGTCCTTCATGTGACTCTGGATTTTAATATTTTTTTTTAAATGTGGGGCTTACATTATTCCCTAGCTAACCTCACTGGGGAAATACTTATACTGAGTCAATCCACATGAATGTGTGTTTTTAAAAGGTAAAGCTATAAAGAAATGTAAGATTCTTATGAGAAATATCAGATAATCTTTGGCGTGAAAAGGTCTATCCCATGTGGACCTTCTCTTGTCATGTTCCATGATCTAAGATAAATTTCACTATGTCATATAGCTAAATTAAGGAGAAGGGGTCCAAGAGGGGAAAATGTGTCTCCCAGAGCAGTGGGTGGGCCTCCTGATTATATACTCACTTTTTAAGGCACATAAGCCCCCTAACTGTAGAAAAGCATGAGGATAGTCTGCAGCCAGTCTGCATGAGAGGACAGCTCTTTCTGCCATCTTTGTCTGCCCAGGTCCTGGAGTTCTTAGAAAAAACTACCAGAATGAGAAAGCCAATGACCCAGAGAAACTACTATGGTACAGCTTCTCCTTCATGGATATCGATGCCTCCATTTTGATCTTTTAGCATGTCGTCTTGGTCACACTGAAGATATTTTAGGGACTACTGAGACAGTTCTGATCTTGTCCCACAGTGAGGAATCAGCTCTGGTCAACAACTGGCCACTGATTTTACCAGGCCCTCCTTTCTCTGATGTTAGGGACCCATGGGCTACCCCTATCCACTCTCCCAGGGACCTTTCTTCATCACAGGGCTCAAGCCCGTCTCCACTTAGCTATAAAGTCCTCCAATAGGAAGAAATTACAATTGAAACCAAGCAGAATTAATTCCTCTATAAATATCAGTGATGTCCAGGGGGCATCCCATATGGTTCCTGTGTCTAGTTGTTTCCCCAAAGCATTATGCAGGCATGGGGTGGCTTCTGGAATTTGTAATTGATTACCCATCACCTGAGGAGTGGAAGAAAAAGATGTGATATTTTTATACAATGGAGTATTACTCAGCTATAAAGAAAGACAAGCTCAAAGACTTGATATTTAAGTGGATACAACTTGAGGTTATACTCATAAGTGAAATAAACCATAACTACACGTGTAAATATCCTATTGTCTCCCTAGTGTAAGAACCCAAATAAAGAAATAAAACCTTAAAGGTTTAATAGATACAGTTAAACAGAAAGAAATGGAACTCACAAATTAAACAGCCAAGAGGAAAGGAAGGTGAAAAGACTGGGAAAAGGTAGGGGGGTGTCTTAGTCACTTTTCTGTCCTTGCTGAGACAAATACCAGACACACAAGCTTAGAGGAGGAAAGATTTATTTAGCTCACAGTTACTGGAGGTTTCATAATTTAAAGCAGCCTAAATTACATAGCAAGGCCTTGAGACTCTACACTGCAGTGTCCAAGATGATTTGCTTCATACCTCTGAGAAACTGCGGCCTGGGCTGGGAAGGGGGGAACCTCTGACAGCTCCTGCTGTCAGTTTAAACGGTTCTTCGCGCCTCTTTTGGCCCCACCCCTTCAAGCCCCGCCCCTTTAACTGTGCACTTGACAGCCCCATGATTTAAATGAGGCTTTGGGGGGACAAGTAGATACAAACCACAACAGGGGGAAATCATGCAAGTATATATATAAGAAGGCTGAGGTGATTGTACTATGAATTTCCATCAGTTTTTTGAAAATAGCAATTAGTGTGTAGAATCCCAATCTTGATTAACACTGTATGCTGATATCTGTGAACTAAGCAACTACACTGAGGACAGCAATATGTAATAATAATATTTAAAAAACATGATTTAAATACTTGTGATTGATTCTTGATCCACTGCTGGGATTAAGGTGTGAGTGCCATGGGGCAGATACTCTGCATTACAGTGGAACGAAGAGAGAGGCTAGCTAGCTGTTTGTGCTGCTGCCACTCCTTTTGCTCTCTGCTCTTTGCTGCCACCATGACTGGATGCTCTTTGCCCTGTGCCACTCTACCTTCTAGCCAGCCAAGTATGACTGAAACCTTCAGTAATTGTAAGCTGAATAAATTTTTTATTCCCTAATTTTGAGGATCAGGTATTTGTTCCAGCAATGAGAGTAACTAAAACAGTTTCCCTTTGCTAGCTACAAAAGATCAAGAGAAATTAACAATATCTCTGAGTGAATTTAGTAGAAAAAGGGGACACTTACTTAGAGCCAGAATCCATGAGAGAAGGAAAGCTGTGCTCCTCCTTCTCCGCATGTCTTTTCTCAAGTCCTGAGCAGGCTGGGCTGCTGCAGAGCTTGTGAGAGCACACAGGAGAGGTGGAACTTCTGTTCCAGGGCAGAAAACTTGCTCTCTCTGCTGTCCTGCTTTGTTTGAGGTCTGTTTGAGAAAGTGGCCTTGTCAGAAGGGATAATCAGAGCACATTTGTTCTTCATCACCTCGTTTGGGATTTCAGCTATTTGTAGGATTTGTCTAGGATTACATGCTGCTAAACCCCTGAGGATTTGGGTGTCTTGCAGGTTAATGGCTGTCCCCAAGTATAGAGCATGCAGTACCTCCCACAGAGAGAAAGGACTGATGCCCTCCCAGATAGCTCACTGTGCAGAGAGTGGGAAGTTAAGGTCATTGGTTCAGTCTTGTGCTTTGCACCACATCTTAGTCTGGAGTTCTGAGTTGGTTCTTAGTTCTCAATGAATGCAACTGTTTAGAAATCTTTCATTACTAATTGTTGTATGTTGGGGCTCCTGGAAAGCAGACTGTCTTGGGGAGTTGTCAGGCAGTGCTGTTATGATCAGCAACCTGTGTCAGAGAGGCTATTAAAAGTTGGGCACTGAGGGGACCTGTCTGACCTTGTCAGATACAAAAGTTACATTTTTTTTTGCAATATAGGTCTTGTTTTATCTTGGTCTTAAAGATCAAAAGCAGGGCAAGAGGAAATTATTTCTTAAATGCAATGTTTTAACAAAAGTTCTTTGAATCAATATTCTGAGAATAAGTAACTGAGACAGCTTTATCTTTTCTTCTTCTTCTTCTTCTTCTTCTTCTTCTTCTTCTTCTTCTTCTTCTTCTTCTTCTTCTTCTTCTTCTTCTTCTTCTCCTTCTCCTTCTCCTTCTCTTTCTCCTCCTTCTCCTTCTCCTTCTTTTTCATCTTCTGGTAGGGTCTCACAATGTAGTATAGGCTAGCCTTGAACTCAGTTATGTAGCCTAAGCTAGCCTCAAATTAAACTCTCAGACTCACAGTGATCCTCTTGCCTGAGCCTCATGAGTGCTGGGATTATAAGCCTGAGTCAACACACCAGGCTTAGCTTAATATTCTAAACAATAAAATTTCCTTAAAACATCGGTGTATAAAGAGGAATATACACTAGATATACTATGAACACTTCATGACTGGTTGATTCAAGGTAACTTTGATGTAAAAAAATGCAGTGATCCTTTAAAGAGTTTTCTTTGTGACTACAGTAACTAATTCAGCTTATTAAGTGTGGTCATTATGTTAAAAGAACTATTATATCTGTTCATTACAACTTGTTTCAATGTTAACCAAATTTAAAGTGATACTTATGCCACCATCTTAATAGAGCCCACCATTATTATTCTCAATTCTGTTGAGAAATCCTGGCAGAATGAGCAACACATTGAAGTCCTGCTCTTGAGCTTTGTACTGTTTCCAAACTCAGTTTTTGGAATTATTTTGTGTAAGTCACTATAGCCCAGTTTTTGCAGTCAACACACGGTGTTTATCAATGTTCAGCCAACCCAGACAGTTAGAAAGCTCACTGTGTTCAAGTATTTTACTTAGCAAGAATTAGAGCCACATACCCTGTAGACTGTTTACAAAATATTTGTCTTCTTAGAGGACCCAAATATTTTTTATGAGTTTAGGAAAGCTTGCTTCTCACCAACACAAGACATCTTGGAAGTGCTGCCTCCATTTCCATGCCCATACTGTTCTTTGGCCAATCGAAACAACTTATCTCTTCATCAACATTTTGCTTATGATTCATTATTGCCTTTTTTTCCTGATAAAGATGCTTTCCTAGTATTTTTATATCACATTTGACTGAAATTCTTCCCTAACCTTTGAGCTATATCAGTTGAAAAAGAGGTCTATGTCTTATCTGACTCTGTCTTCCTAGGCTCAATGACTCCCCAGTTATTAACCCTGGGGAGGTGGGGAATGGGAGCAGTGTGGAGAGGACTGGCCCACTGCCAGGCAATGTCCTCAGTCTCACTGGGTGAATCCTTTCAAAATCTGGATCATTATATTTAGCCGCTGTTCACTCATGTTTTCATCCACCTTCCCAAAACATGCAGTATGTTTGCTTAACCTGGGGATTCCCAAGTGTCAATTCAAAGAAAAAATAGTTAAATATCTATGCTATGAGTGGGCAATGAGAGAGTTCCTGGATGTAAATAAATGGAATCATGCCATGATTAGAAACTTGGAAAGGTAAGTTGGGCAGATGCATTTCAATCAGAAGTAGGTTCACTTTTGCCCTACAGTCCTCATCTCAGACATAAAGACATTCTGACTCATAGTGCAACTCTGACAGAAAATATGAGTCAGAAACTCTTCTAACAAAATTATAGCAGAGTTTATCCTGTCTTCTGGATGTTTACTTTCCAGAACCTTTTTAAGCTATAGTACTCAAGCCAATAATAACATAATAATCAGGGATAATAAGAAACGCAGACCCTTAAGCTTTACCGTGACCTAAGAAATCAAAGTTGCACTTCAGCATGCTCTCCAGGCACTTCGTGTGCATTTCAGAGTCTGAGGAGCACCACTACAGCATTGTGTTGTGCTGAGGATCATGACTGTAAGGGCTTCAGATTTCCCTGAGATCCTGTTTCAACCCACATCTCTGGGCCATTACATCCCAGTTTCTGGTTCTATACCTGCAGCAGAGCCCAAGAGTTTATGCCTCAGAAATGTTTGTAGCAGCAGCTGCTGATACAAAACACACATTGGTATGAATAAGAGCTGAGTCCACTCTCTGGGCTTCAGTCCTGGCTCTGTACCCATCCTCAGGCAAGCTGTGCACAGTCCACATCTCTCTCTGTGGTATCTTAACAGTACTCACCTCCTAGGCTTTGGAGAATTAAATAGTACCTGAAAAGTGACAGGACATAGCCCAACTGTTACATAAAAAACAAAGAGGCCAGCTCATACCCTGGTTGCCCATGGCTCTAGTTCACTCACGTAAATTAGAGTTCTCTCCATCACACCAACTCTGCAAGTTCGGATCTCTGAACGTCAGGCCTCACCACTATGTTCACAAGGACATGTTCACAATAAGGAAGTCCCTAACGTACACACACTGCAGTTAATGGCTTGGGTCCTAATTGGTGGCACTTGCTCACACAATGGGACTTGAAGTGTTTTTCTTTCTATCACATGTATGATCCTTTTAATTATCACCCACTAGTGGAGGGGTGGATCCAGTTCTAATGTTTGGCAGTTGAGTGGTTAATGGGGCTGAAAATCATCTCTGTCCTATAAATCTCTTTTCAGCAATAACATTTATAAAACCTTTCACTGGCCCTTATGGTTTCCATGTACTAAAGAAGGCTATATATAGGAGACTGAAGAAAAAGTATACTTGTATTTTTTATTAAGAAGTTTCTTAATTCTTGACAAAGTATCTCATGGTTTTTAAATATTCACGCATACCAAAAAATGCTTTTATTCTAAAAAAAAATTGTTTTACCTTCTCTGGACACAAAACTGTAATTTTAAATTTACAGTAGTATAATATGTTATTATGAAAATATTGGAAGAATAAAATTCTCCTCTAATGTTCTATCTTGCTAAGTGTCAATTAATCTCAGAAAGATAATTAGGGCTAATGACACTCTGGGGAACCTGATGGCACACAGTGTGGCTCATTTAAAGTAGTTTTGATTAAATAGGTCTACCTGTGGCATACTTTTGATAAATGGTGTTTCTGTACTTTAGTGCATTAGAGATCTAGCCAGCCCTCCAGTTCACTCCATCAATAACCAGTCAATAATTTTTAGGTCCAACTGTTGACAAAGGTAACCAGGAACAGCTCCTACCTTAGGAAGGTCATGGTTCAAAGCTGAGGCAGACCTATAAATATATGGTGGAAATAATATGCAGAAAGAGAGCTATGCACTGAATTAATAGAATCCCAGGGAAGTAATCCAGCACTGTTGTGAAGAGTTAGCAACAGTATCCTGGGCCCTGCCGTACTCTACTGATTCTTAGCAGGTAAATTTGGAATATCTATGTGAAGACAGTGGGAATGGAATTGCAAGCAGTGGAGACAACATGGGCAAAGACAAAGAGGTGAGACATAGCTGAAGAGGAAGATAAATAGAATTGTTTCATATCCTTGAGTGCACAAGTACCGGGGAGGATTTTATGATTCCAAGCTCCACACTAAAGAGCTTGTTCTCCTCCTGCAGATGGGGGAAGGGGCACAGAATATATACGTACTTCCCATAATATTAATTTAGCAGCTATGACAGGGAGTTCCCAAGGCTGGGGACCCAATAGAAAGAAAGCTGCATATTTCAAGGAATGAAAGATAACATTCTAAACTAAGAGTATTAGAAGGGGTTCAGTAATCACCTAGTAAAATTTTGTGATTGAATACATGGGCCAAGAGCCCAGGCCAAGCTGTGCTGTGAAGCTAAGGTAGGAGGTAGATGGTAATATTAACCAAAGAGCTCATGCGGACCAGAGTGGGCAGGTGTTGAGGTAATGAGCAACACTGAGTACTAGTGCCGTGGTTTGAATGTGACCCCTGGAGTTCCGCGTGCTAGAATTTTGTACCTATATATGGTAGCATAGAGTTGGTGGGTCCTTTAAAGGTGTCACCTTGTGAGAAGGGATTAGGTCCCTGGAAATGCTGCCCCTGGAAGGGATTAGTGTGATTCTCATGGGACTCCACTTAACTTCCATAAATGCATGCTGCTATAAAAGAGCAAGACTAGCCTCTCTTGGCTCCTTTTGGTTTCTGTCTCAATGTGTAACTTTTTTCCCTGACTTTCTCTCTCACCATGATTCCACCACTATAATGTGACATAGTGAGGGGCCACTCACAGATGCAAAATTGATGGGGCCATCTGATCTTGGACTTTCGGGCTCCAAAATAAGTAAATAAGCTTTTCTTTACAAAGTATCAGCTTCATGTGTTTTGCTATGGCAACATAAAATGGACTACACCAGAGTGAATTTAAGATCACATACAAACATGTAATTATTTATATTAAGTCTGAGCTGAGAAAAGAGAAATCTAAACTAAATCCATAGACTTGGTGGTATTTGAAATGAAAAAAATTAAGAACGAGAAACATGAGAAGAGATGTGAAGAGAAGCATGTCATGGAAGTTAGACAGCAAGTCTTGTAGAGAAGGGTAAGGTTAGGTAGGGAGCTATGACAAGAGGCAGGACAGAAACAATGGCAGCAGGACTTCAAGGAAAGCAATCACCATGATGACACGGGATGGGGGGTCGGCTGCCGCATCTAGAGAGCTCAGGGTTGTCGGGCGTACAGAGGAAAGGAGATAGCTCTGTCAGGAAATGCGCCTCATGGAGCACAGTGCTGGGAGCATAGAGGAAGCCAGATGAGAGAGTAGGAAGACAGCCATGGACTGAATCTTCCATTTCACTTCCTTCTGCATGGCAAGATGGCCATCTCAGGAGTGTATTAGGGCCACTTTGAATAGCTATGGAGGATGAAACTTGACAAAGGATTGACCTTAGTGAATGGTTTAGTTTCTAGGATAATTTTTTTTTTAAAGCACCAAAGAAGAGATCTCTGGCTCTTATTATTATAAAATGAAATGTGGCATGGTTGTCCAGGGACTCTGTTCAGAATATACAATGTAATATATTTTCAGCAGTGTAGTCTGTTCCAGGTTTTTAACTTCGTCAGCATCCAATGGGACCTACCATCAAGTTCAAGCAGCATTTAGTATGCTTGAAGAAATCCCTGTTGGAGAGAAGCTGTGAGGAAAATCTTGCCCGACACAACACACTTTCTCCAGTGATCAAACTAGAGATAATAAAGCAGTAACCATTGCAAAAAGCTTAAGTGAGAGTTATTTGATTTTAAAGGACAGAGAACTAAATCAAACTAGGTCTGGCCAAATACTACAAGGAGGGCATTTATACAGTAAAACAATTCAGAGCTATGCTACCTTCCAGGTTCAGGTAGACCAGAGTTGAAGCTGAAGCAATATCAATAGTATCATGAGAACTTAATGTCTTTCTATTTTAGTAGGTTTCTCTGTATTGACTTGATTTTCAGACAAGTTTTTCCCACAAGGCGGTAATGAATGCACTGAATGTTCCATGTTGAAGTAACCGCTGATGTCTGCGTTTTTGGCAGAGGTGAGGGGATTGGGGGAGTTCTGGCAGAGATTGTGATCCCATGCACGGTGCTCCACACATCAAACTAGAGAGCCACATCACCTCAACACAGAGACATGAAAAAGAATGATTGGGGCTATCAATCAAACGTGAGAAAGATTTTAGTCACCTTGGGGGCCAACTGAAGCACCCACACTATGTGTTGTGTCCCATCATAGAAGAAAGTATACTGTGTTAGATAAACAGGGAATAAAGTGATGTCCATTTTCATCAAAGGAAAACATTTGTTGCTCAGAGACTATTAAACATTGCTAGCACCTTTCAGCTCAAAGACAAAATTTGAAAACACAGTTGTTTATTTTTAGACGTAGAAACACCTAGTTTTGTGTAATAAACTCTTTGATTGATGTGTAAGTTACAGAAACCTACCTAAATCATAAATGCATAGCTTAGTGAATTTTAAAATATGAAAGTAACTAAATTTAAATCAAGAGAAAACATCACAGAGGTACTGGCTATCAGTAGCTGTCCTCAAAGGTAGCCACTTTGGTAACTTGCAACCAACTGAAGTTTTATCAGAGTACAGTTTAATTCACAGAAAAAAAAACAACAATTAAAAATGATAACCAGTTTCTGGCCCAGCGGCCCCCGCGCCGGGTCTGTCCCGCCGCCGCCGCGGTGCCTGAACGGAACTGCTTCTTCTTCTGGCCCAGCGGCTCCCGCGCCGGGTCTGTCCCGCCGCCGCCGCGGTGCCTGAACGGAACTGCTTCTTCTTCTGGCCCAGCGGCCCCTGCGCCGGGTCTGTCCCGCCGCCGCCGCGGTGCCTGAACGGCAC
>PVKN010025438.1:0-14120 GCA_004027915.1 Capromys pilorides | reverse complement strand
AAATAAGACAGCAGAAATAAATCCAAGCATATCAATAATCAAATAATTGACTTATTTCTCTCAATCTAATAAAAGCCATTTATGACAAATGAACAGACAATACCATACTAAATGGACAAAAACTAAATGCTTTAACTCTAAAATCAGGAACAAGGCACCACTGCTATTTAAAGTAGTTCTGGAAACATTAGCCAGACCAGTTAGACAAGAGAAGAAATAAAAGGAATAAGAATAAGAAAGTAAAAATTAAATTATCATCATTGGCAGATGACATGCCACTACACAGAAGACTCCAAAATTCCACCAAAAGTCTTCTACATTTTATAACCAAATTCAGTAGCATATCTGGGTTCAAAGTCAACACTCAAAAATCAGTAACATTCCTGTATACAAATAACAAATGCATTGCAAGACATATTAGGGAAACACTTTTTCCAATAGCATCTGAAAAAAATGAAATATCTAGGAATCAATCTAATGAAGGAAGTAAATGTCCTTTACATTGAAAACTATAGTACTGGGCCGGCCTCCTTAAGCAGACATGGGGACTGGGGTTTGATCCCTGGCATGCTGTGTGATGCACATATACATATATATATATATATATATATATATATATATATATGTATGTATGTATGTATGTGTGTGTGTGTGTGTGTGTGTGATGAATGCTAGCATTATGCATATCTAAAATGTATCAATAAAATTTATAAGTGCAAAAATAAAAATGAGTTAAAGGAATGGCTGTGATCACGGGTGGTAGGCAGCTATGCTGACATCCATGCCTAATCCCTAGCTGCACAGCCACCTGCAAGGCCTTCCGCCATCATTGTGACTGGACAAACAGCTGCCCACCAGCTCTGGTGCCATCAAAAAGACAGAAATGGGGAAATGCAGAATCTGAATCTTCCTCCACCTTGCTGAATCAGGATATATGTTTTAACAGTATTGCTGGATGATTCATCTGCATATTGAAATTTGGGAAGTCCTTGTTTACAGCATAGTGCCTAAATCTCTCCACTTCCATTTCTGAGTCTGCACACAGTGATGACACTCCTTGCGACATGAGACTATTGTGGAGATTTTTTATCCATATGTCTGCTCATTCAGCAAGTACTTTACATCCAGCACATGTAGGCATGGGATTACTACACAGAACAAAACAATAATAAAAATACTAGTAATTTCTGCCCTTGTGTAGTTACCTTCTGATAGAGAAAGCCACACAGTAAGTAAGGGGACATATATTACATAGTGGTAAATGTTATGGCGAAAAGTAGGGAGGCGAGAGGTAAGAGATTGAAAGAAGTTATTTTAAATAGAATGTTCAAAGTCTGATGGAGCTTCACTCAAGGTAAGGAAGCAGCAATCTTTCAGGAGTTGGCAAATTTGTTAAATTTGTGTTTTCTGGGAAAACTCTCCCTCTTGATGTTAGCTTTCTTTGATTTCTGTCTTTGGAAATGACAGACCCAGATGCCTATGCGCTGTGGTGCCCAGGTCAGACATGCAGAGTAGTCCCTCTGTGTGCTCATTCGCTCTCCAAGGCAGTTTTCTGCCACATGCAGAGCCACCTACTTCTCTGACAGAAGCAGTTGACAGTGACTCTGCTTTTTGGTTTGGCCATGCTTGAAGGATAATTGCCTCAAGAAAGCTTCCATGCTGCAGGCCTTGCTGGACGCTGAGGTTCAACTTGTACAGGAGCCAGACCTGACGACTTCACCCAGGGCAGAACCTAAAATATAATTGAACGACTTATATTTCCTTTTTATTCTCTACGACTGACCCTGTTATGCACACATGCATATTTTCTCCCTCCTTCACTCTATTTTTACTTTAGAAATTCAAGGACTTAACCCTGTACCAAACTAGCTCTTTGACAGAGACTGTCTCTTTAAAAATGAATCAAGGTTAGACGTCTCTGTCTAGCAGGAGGACATGGATTTGTATGATCTCACCACCCACTCTGGGGCAGAATACAATCAAGATTTCTCCCCCGCCAGGCTTCCAGCAAGTTTTCTCTGGTAAGCCAATTTAGTGTCCTTGAAATCCCACTGTTATGACTATGCTTGGTTCTTTGTGCTCTGATTTCCCCTGATATCTTTTCATAGAGAAAATGGGAAACAGTTGCCTAGTTCTGTCTTATAAGGAAGTTGAGCTATTAATCATTCTTTCCCCCTCTCTTCTAAAAATAAGAATTAAAAATAACAATTCCTCTAATTCTCTTTTTTTATCCTAAGACATCCTTTTTCGATTTCTCTACATTCTCCAAATCATTAAAAATTCATTATAGTACTGAACACTATACCCTGTCCTAATCACACCTGACTATACACACAATGAGGGCCTAGTTCACTATTGAGAACTTCAGTCATAGTAACTTTTGTGCTGACACACAGTGCTGATGGTTTCTCTGTGTAATGCTCCAGGACTTCCAGGAGAGTCTCTGTAAAAATGTTAACAAGGAAATCCATAAGGAACCATAAATAAAGCCCTGCTTTTGCAGGGCATTTTCTGTACTCTCCCCTGTCCCAACCTCACCCCTGACCTTATTGTCAGCCACATTGGACTGTGAAGGTTGCTGAAGACATCCACCACGTAGTTCCCTGTAGCTGACTTTGCCAATGGCTTCTTTCTTCCCTCTGGCTGTGGAAAGACCACTCACCCACCTCGCATATCTTCTCTTCCTTTGTGCTCTGCCAGATGGTCCTGCCACTGCTAAAGACCTTCCATCCTCAGGTCTTTGCAGCAGATAGGGCTGGACCCAGGGTTCGTTTTCTCAATGACCCTTCCCTGGCTCCCTTCACTACAGCTGCAGATCCCACCACTCCTGATTCCATTTTTCTGTGTGTGACTTTCTTTGTAGCACTCATCACTATAAGGTTTTTTTTTTTTTGAGACAAGGATCTTACTGTGTAGTTCAGGCTGACCGGGATTCACTGTACCCCAGGCTGGCCTCAAACTCATGGCAAGCCTCCTGTGTCAGCCTCTTGAGTGCTGAGATTACAGGTATGTGCCCAACTGAAATTACTATTTTTAATTGTCTATCTCCTTCCAAATTAAAAATACCATGAGAAGAAAGATCATGACCCTTGTTTTCTGTGCATCCCCAGCATTTGGTGCCCTGACTGTAGAATATGCTCAAACAAATGAAAGAATTGGTAGCCCACTTTCTGTTAGGAGCACCATCCAACATATCTCTTTCTGCCTTAGCATATGGGTATGTACTTAGGTGCCTGCACTCTACCTTGCACCTTCTGTGTCCTAAAAACCTGAGAAATTTGCATTTAATTGAAATCCTTAAGTAGCCTCAGTTTGAAAATTTTCCTTAACCCACAACAGAAATTATCTTAATTTTGGTTTTGTTTTGGCCAGATCAGAGTTCAAACTCACGACCTTGCACTTGCCAGGCAGGCATTTGTGCCATGGAGCTATCTCCCCAGCCCCCCAGTTATCTTAATTTTGGTGTGAAAATGAGAGAGAGACAGAGTAAGCAAGAGCCAGAGAGCAAGAGCGAGACAGAGAGACAGAGGCAGAGGCAGAGGCAGAGAGAGGTGGGCAGACTGACTAGCTGACTTTGAAATGAGATGTAATCACTTGTCATAAACGAAAATTTCTAAGAGCAGACTTACAGCCCACAAACTGGTCAGAGATGCTTCCTCCACCACCATCTATATTCACATCCACTAATCTCTGCAGTGGCCCCATATTTTTTTCTTTTTGAGCATATATGAGCATGACTTGAATGGTCAAGTTTCTGCAGTAGATCAGGATTAGGCTTGCTGTAAAATTTTTTTCACAGAAGCCAAAACCTTAAAAGAGGAGAAGTGACTGACTGACTGCTGGAGAAGAGTTACATTTCTAGGGTCTCGGTCAGTAAGAGTCTTTGGTGAGGAGAAAGTGTGTGTTTCTGTGCCTGCCACACCCTCCTGGAAGCTGGGGACAAGCGCCTGCCTGGGCTGTCCACACACAGTGCAGGTCACAGGCTGCACTTTAACCCCTGGGGACAGAGAATAAATCAAGCGAGCAGCGCCACCTCCCTGCTGCCCTGGGTGCCTGGCCTCAGCCAGGAGTGTCCTGTGCTCACAGCTGCTGCACCATCTGGAAGCCGTGAAGCTTTGTGGCCAGCGTGTGGGCCATTTGGAATGCTGATGCTTAGGTGCCTGGTGTTTTCTGCTCTCCGATGTGAAGAGACCTTAAAAGGTGGTGATTATGCAGTTGACTTTCCTTCATTCCTTGAAAGCAACATGACAGGGAGCCCTGCCAGTGCAGGGGTGATAGGTTGTTACTGAAGTTGATAACAGGAAATTTCATTTGAGGATCAGAGCTCATTGGCCATTGCCTAGAAACACATGGTCCTAATTTAACCTGCTGAGGACTAATTGTGTATGTTTTGGAAGCATAAAAGTAGGAAAATGACTTTCTGACGTGGACCAAGTTTCTTATGACCAAAGAAACTGCCTCTGCATCATTAGACATAGTTTTCTCCCCTGGTGTTGGGGAGCCAACTTTACTTCTCTTTAATTATTCAAACTTATGACATAAAACACATTTCAGGCCTCACGTGAAGTCCCAAAACCTTAGACTTAATGAATGACTTCTAAATTTCACTCTTCACTGTTTTGGTGAATATCCTCTTAGGAAAACAGGGTTAGAGGTAGATAGATGGTGATGCACGAACACAGCATCCAGAAAAGTACTGTCATTGATCTTTGATAAAGGATAATAATGAGGCAATTTGTCTCACAAATGCAGAAGCAACCTAGTGAATCCTTTAAAGTATATATGCACTTTACTCTTTCCTGTAAGAGAAGTCCAAAAGCTAGAATCAGAATTTAAATAACGGATACAATTCCAAGTCTGTGTTGTGTCCCATTCGGGGTTACCATCTCATTTATTATCCAAATCAACAGACTATTCTGTTTCCAAGATGTATCTTTTCTATGGAAGGAAAGCATTTTTGGCATGCATGTCAAGTGCTCAGATAACATATTTATGTCTCGCTTTTTCCTCAGAAGACAATCTGACCACATCTGGAAATTCTTTGGTGTCACTGCTTCTCTGAAACTACTTCCCATCTGTATCACTTTAACTCCAGTTAAGGCCATCCTGGTGCCTGTGAGAGGGGCTTCATCCGGGGCCTTTCTCTGATTAAATGCAAGTGAATTCTGTTTTACAGGGACTCTGACATGGCCGTACTCTTGACTTTCTAGCATGTTGGCCTGTCACTCACAGCAGAAAAGGGATCTGGGGCAAGAAGTGAGAACATTGCTTTAGTCGAAACCCAAAGATGATGTAAACAAACTTTTCTACTTTTATCATGAGGTTAAATTATTTGTAAAATACAAACATACAAAGGTCAACATTGTGCAATGGGCTGTGCTCACCCTGTGTTCTGAAACATTGAGACTTTGCCCCTTTATTTTCTAGTTCAGTTTTGATCTTGATAACAGCTGACTTTTCATACCTGATGTAGCTTTTCACAGTGGTCGTGGCCTTTATGATAGTGAAGGGGTTTGCACAAGCAGGTATTTTTTTTTTTTTAGAAGATAGTTTTCAATTAGAAGGTACCCAGAGTTAAAGTTATAGTCTTTCAGTTCAAAGACAGAACTTTTTGAGCTCGTTATTGACTTGGCTTGTGATATGAGCACCAGGCTGGGAAGGACTGTCCAAAGGCTCATGTTATCATAGCTCAGGTTGAGATCCGCAGGATGGTTTTTCTCTTTGGATTTTGTCTTTATGTAGAACACATTGGAACCTTCAAGTATACATAGAGATGATTATCAGAAAGAAAAATCAGAACTTGCCAATCTGATAAACAAAGAAGTCTCTTTTCACAGAGCAAAGGAATGAATTGTTCTTCAGGAGGATATGCCAGCTGATATCTTTGAAGACTCCCCCTTACCCTGAAGTAGTGTGGTGTATACAGAAGTTGTGTTCTAATCTTTAATTACATTGCTAGGATAATGCTAGGTATTTTCCACATTAAGAAATGATCTAAGGTTATTATTTCTGTCTGTGGCCTTATGCTAAATAGTATCATTGCCATAGAAAAATTTGAAACCTGAAATGTTTTTCCCATAGGTTACTCTGAATCTATTATTACAAAGACATGAAGTGAATAGTAAACATGAAAATATTTGTTTTAGATTTTACTACGAAAATTATGCCACCTCTCACTGTTCTTTGGTCAGTATGAAGAAACACTTAGCAGCCAATTAAAGCAGTGTAATTTAGCATGAAATATGACATGAAAGGCTCTGTATAAAGCACCTGTGAATTTTGCTGAATAGAAAGTGTGTGGTTATTGCATTTTTCTTTCTGGTATCAAGGTCTTGGATCAGCCTAGTTAAGCAATTGGTATCATTTCTCAATCATTTTGTTTTAGTTGTACGAGTTTTATGTATTCCTTATACAAATTATTTCTCAATTATATATCCTTTTAAAATTTACTTTATTTGTAAAGAATACAAAATAGTATTAAAACAGAAAATATTACAAATGATACAGAATTTCACTAAACAAAAAAATAAGAATTTGACAGTATTTGTTTAGTTGCTTAGCGCTGACTTCAAATTTCTCAGTCATTTTATGAGTACAACTCTTATTGAAATCTGGAAGTCCTAAAATTAATATCAGCACAGCCATTGTCGAAAATGTGAAGTCTCTCATGGCAGAATGGGTTGTCCTGTCTTCCTTTGCCTTGGTTCTCAGAGTGGGCGATCAGTAATTGAATTACCAGGATACACATTCAAAACATTCTCTAGGACTCCAACCTCAAAGGGCGTGTGAACTCAGGCTGGCAGTCAGTCCGTGGGCCAGCCGTGTTTACCCAGTTGCCATCAGCTGTGATTATGTAATGTGATATGGAAAAGTGGCCCAAGGATGTAACAGAACAGAAAGTCAATGGTTAACAGAAATGTGAGCTAATGTGAAACACATGTTATTCCACAGTGAACCCATGCCCCCTTTAATACAAGTCAACTCCGCAAACACAGCCTTTAGATCAGACTTTACTCAGGAACCGTGCTGGTGATGACTCGTGCCATTGCTCATTGGCATTTGTCCCTCTGCGGATTCTGTCTTCCCTTGTCCTTTTATTGGCTATCCGCTGCATTCAGAGGACATCAAGCCAGATATTGTGGTGACTCCTCCTTTCTGATACCCCAATCAATTGGAATACTCAGGAGATCAGGCTGATATTAACAGAAAGGGGACATGGGTAGCCTGTTGAAGTTATGATACCACACGCCAGAGATAAAGTTAGTTTCTTCATTTTGAAACATATTCATTTGCCTGGCTCAAATCAGAATCTGCTATGTTGATCTAAAGCCTTCCCTGGCTTGTTAAGTGCTGATGACCAAACTAGCCTCTCAGCTGTGTCTCCTTTCCCACAATGCAATGCTGCTCCTAGGACTGTGACAACTCCATTTGCCTTTTACCATGTAAATTACACCTAGGACTGCCCAGGATGGAGCACTCAAGGTACTCTAGAAGGCAGAGAGGTCTCACTCCTTTCCAGTGCCTTCTCTTCCACTTCAGCAGTTGGCCCCGCTGCACCCTCAGAGGTTCCAGCACAAGCAGGCAATGTGCCCCTCCTCAGAGCTCAGACCCTAGCTTTCCACAGTTATTCCCTTCAGTTCCCAGGATCCCACCACCACCCAGCCCATCCACTTCTGTGCCTAGGCTCCTACTCCCTAGGCGTTGAGCAGCCCAAGTCTCGCTTCAGCCTTCACTGCTATAAAGGTGATAGCCATTGCCTTTGTTGACTGTCATCACTGAAGTCCCTCATTCCCTTTCAAATCCTCACTATCTTTTTATCTGATTTCCTATTTTAAACAATTGGTATTCAAATAGCAAGTGTGGGTTCTCTTTTCCTAATCAACTCCAAGATCTGTTACATAAATTTCAGGGCTCAGGGCAAAATGAAAATTCAAGATTCCTTCTTCCAAAAGCAGGAATAGTGGAGGGCAGTGGAATATTTTGGGTTCAATTAATATTTTTTACTGTGATCAACTTTTTTATTTATGTATGCTACTTCTAAACCATAGACTCATATATGTATAATAAAGTATAAAACTTTTCCTTTCTGCCAAGCTCTTATTCATGTTCTCTATATTGTCCTCTCTCTCAAATTGGCAGTGTTTTTATTGTTGTTTAATGTTGTTTTAAATAAAGAAATAAACACTTCAAGTCATTTTTTAAAAAAAAAGCCTTCCCTGGCTTGCACAGCTTCTTAGGCGACCCCACCCCCACTGCTCAGAGTCGCTCAGGACACCCTTGTCTTAGTCCATTTCTGCTGCTGTCACTGAGTCTCACAGACTGGTTTTCAGTAGAGAGCAGAGGTTTAGCTAGCTCTGGCTCTGCAGGCTGGATGTCCACGGGCGTGGCGCCATCGTCTGGTGAGAGTTTCTTGCTGCACAGTTGTGTGGCAAAGGACATCAGAGGGGAGGCAGCAACCCACCTAGAAGAGCTCACTTTTATAACAGACCCACTCTAATTACTCAGGAATCCTTCCGCCTATGTGCAGATAATTCATTAATGAGGACTGAGCACAGCCCTCAGGTCCTAACCGCCTTCCAGGAGTTCCCCTTCTGCTTACTATTCACACCGGAATTAGGGGATTAAGCTTCTACCACATGAATTTGGGGGCTCGTAGCAATGCTGCTCAGTCCATACCTCCCTCCCCTGGCTTGTTCCTGTGCCCTGCAGCCCAGCACCCGTGCAGTGCTTAGCCCCTGTGGAATTCCTGAGGTCTCCAGACTCCTGTGCACATGCGCTCTCTCTTGCCTGGCTTCGCTTCCCACTCCTCTTCTCGATTCTCTTTGCCCTTGGAGTTGCCCGTGAAGTGCCATCTTCTCTGAGTCAGGACTGCAGATTGTGATGGGACTGACTTCCTGGTGGAGAGAAAACTTGTAGAAAAGATTTATGCGTTTATTTATTTATTTGTTTGTTTATTTATTTTTTCTGGAACTGGGGATCAAACTCAGGACCTTGCACTTGCCAGGCAGGCACTTGTGCCGCTAAGCTATCTCCCCAGCCCTAGATTTATGCTTTTAGTAAGAGCCCTGCTGTGAGGACTGAGAGTGGATAAATGGTGGTGTGGGAGGCAGGGATTTGGGCCTCAGCATATGGGACACTGGCTGTACTGCTTGGGTGCAAGGAAAATAAATGTCACAAGGAGCACCATGGCAGGGACTTTGGAGCTGTGTTTCTCATGTATCCAGAGCTTTTACATACATATCAAGCTAATTAACCTCTCTGGATCTCACTCTTCTCACCTGTAAAATGAAGCTGAAAATTAACGAGGCTGACTCTCACAGTTTGCCTGATGCACCTCTGATAAGTGTCTCTGTCTTGCTGTCCTGACTCCTCACCTTCAGTGTAAATAAGTCTCTGTTTAATAATAGAATATTATTCAGCCATAAAAGGAATGAAATACTCTTATCACTTGTGACTGAGCCTGGAGGACAGTGTGGTAAGTGAAAGGAATCAGGTATAGGAGACAAATACTACTTGCTCTTACTCAATGAGGAAGCTAAAATAGTTGACCTCGCAGAAATAGAGAACAGAGTGTGATCACCAGAGCCTGCGGAGGGTGAGGGCAGAGGAGCCAGGGGTAAGGTGGTTTAAAGGACAGAAGTACAATTAAGAGGAAGAACTTCTAGTGTTCTGTTGCATCGTAGATCACTGTGATCGACAGCAGTCAGTTGGATATTTCAAAATTCCTGGCAGGGAAGATTTTGAACGTTTCAAACACAAATGACAGATGACTTAGGTGATGGTTAAGCTAATTACCCTATTCTTGTCTTTACATGTTGTCTGCATTTATTGAAAAGTTGTACTATATTCCACAAACATGTACAATTATATGTTAATTTAGAAGCCTCTCTCTTTAATTCCCAGTTTAGACAATGCTTCGTATGGTCACCATACTGATAGTAGTGCTGGCTACATGTGGGCATCGTAAGGACTTAGCATCTGCCCTGGCTAGCAGAATAGTGCCTCATGGTAGCTAGCAGCCACCCCTTCTACATCTGAACCCAGACAGAGAGGAGCACATCACAGGCTAGAATTGGCTCCCAGGGTGAAGTGCTTGTGTCATGAGACTTAGGAAAAAATGACCAGAGGGCTTCTCTGGGACAGGGCTGCTTTAAGGTTTCTGTTCTGTGATTAGCAGTTATTTTCTTTTAGGACCTGAAATACTTCACTCCAGGCTTTTCTTGATTTGATGATTTGTGTTAAGAAATCTGCTATGATTCTGATGGGCTTTCTATTGTAGGTGATTTGTTTCTTCTTTTTAATATTTTATTGTTTTGCTGAGATCTTGATTATTATCTGTCTAGGTATAGATTGATTTATTGTGATCATGGGTGTATGGAGTTTTGTATGCCTCTCTAAGCTGTATGTCAGTTTCTTTTCTCATGTTTGGAAAACCTGCTAGTACTTGTGCAAATAGTTTTTTACATCCTTTGTGCTGTCTCCTACTGTTTCATGGACACCTAACTGGGTGAATTGTACTCATCTGTCTGTCTGCCTCCCTTCCTCCCTCCCCTCCTCCTTGCATTCCTCTCTTGGTCCGTGTATGTGTATGTGTGTGTGCGTGTATGTGTGTGTGTGTGTGTATGTGTGTGTGTGTGTGTCCCTCCCTCCCTCTTCTTCCCTCTCCCTTTACCTCTCCTTTTACCTCTCTCTCTCTCTCTCTGTCCCTCTGTCTCTCTCTCTCCCTGTCCCTCTCCCTCTCCCTCCCCACCTCCTCCACATGGACATGCTCTGGTTCTTCCAAACCCTTTTTCTAACCACTACAGAGTTTGTAAATGCTCTGGGATTCCCTTTTCCACCTTGAGGCAGATAATAGTAACATTAAACAAAGGGGCAGCTGCTTTTATTAGTATCATGTCCATCGTGTGAAGTCCAATCCATGCCTCAAAAATCACTATTTCATGAATAGAACCCACCTAGAGTAAACAGAAACATCCTTTCCCAGACCTCAAACCTTGGTATCTTCTGACCATGAAGTCTTTCCTGACCAGAGATGTCCCAGACTGCCATCAAGTGATACCCAGAGTCTCCTTGGGCTCCCACAAGCAAGTTTCTTAAATCACCACCATATCTTAGTTTTAACTTGCACAATATTTTCTTTGAGGTCACAATAGGAGGAGGACAGATTTAAAAAAGAAAAAAAAAAAGAAAAGAAAAAACCTCAGTGGCTGCTTGGGCAGAACTTAGCCTTGACTGTGTCGCACATCCTTCTGTCCTTGTTTGTGTGGGTAGTAAAGTGCGATTGTTTGAATTCCAGTTGCCATGGACCTAGTCCAGTCCCCAGAGGTCCTGGAAGATAAGCAACCATGTCATGGGAAATATTTAGACTCAGTAGACTCAGTCTGGGAAATACTTAAGAATAAGTGGGCAGAATGAGCAGGAGCAGTGGCCACAGTGTCCTCAGCCTGCTAGAGAGACCTGGCTGCTGGACACTAGCTGCATGGCCTTTGGATTGTCTGCAAGGCACATCAAAAGGCCATCACTTCCTCTTGCTTTTGAGCAAGGAAGATGGTAAAAACAAAAATTTGGCAGGGGGATATGTGGCAACAATCTTTATTGGCGCAATATGAGATTAGGTGACCCCAAGCTCCAAAGAAAATCTACAAACAGTCCTTGAAGTGTGGAACTAGCCTCTGAGAATCATCATCTGGGCCAGGGCCTTACTTCTATGGGTGGGGAATGTCAGGTCCTGGAGACCCACGCTGGCACAGCTATTAGGTGGCAGGTAAGGCCACAGTCAGGGACTGTGGAGCATTCATAAGAATGTCTGTGCCACAGAATTCCTTCCTCAGACTCCAGGCGCTGCCAGCAGCCAACCACTTGACAGTGGACAAGTCACTGAACTTGGGGCCTCTGGTTCCTTATCTGTCAGCTGAAGCCTGAGGATCCCATGATCAGGGTGCCGCCTTCCAGAAACAACATTCCAGGGTGCTCTGCTCCGCTTCCAGCCTGCAGAGCAGCGCAGAACAGCCTTGTCTCCAGGCCGCAGGCACGGTGGCCTCCCAAAGACTGGACAAAGGCAGAGATGCTTCAAGATGGAGGGCTCAAATTCCCAGACTTTGAGGCTGGTGGTCCCTTCCCTTTGGCCTGGGTGCACACGGAGAGGACCAGTTCCTGTCTGCCTCTGCTTCTCTCTGACTGCTGCTGCAGCCTCCATGCTCAAGAGCCAGGGCAAGGATGTGGTGACGTGCAGACCTTTGCTGCTGAGCTGCGTATGTCCCAGTCTGGCTCTGCAGTCTCCTAGCCAGGGCAACTGCCTGCCTCTCCTGGTGTCCCAGTTTCTCTGTCCGTAAAGTGAGGCTTGGCATGGCACTCCCTTCCTGGGGCTGCAGTGAGGACTATTAGTATGTGTACATCACTCAGAGCTGGCATATGGGAAGAGCATAGAATTGTCAGGTTTTATCATTACGATGATCTTATATCTACGAATCACGTAGAAGAGCCACTCCCTTTGACAACCCTGGCCAGGAACTGAATTGCTTAATTCTAGCAGGTCTGACTCAGATCCAGAACACCCAGAACCTTCAGGCCCCCTTTGAAATGGGACCACCCTGAACCTCCCAGAAAAGCATTTTCCCCAATTAAATGAAGCCTATGTAACCACAGTCAGGCTCAGATTTTCATTCACCCCCACACAGACTACATTTCAGCTTCTCCAGATTCTACTAAGGGGCAGGGAAGCTTAGTTATCACGTAGTATTGTGTCACTCCAGCATCAGTTTCCTGTTCACAGCCCACCCAGGAACTCTCCTTAGAAGTGGAAGACTAACTTCTGGGCCCTCTCTGTCCCTCTGGATTTGACCCTGATGTTTAGTTGCTTCTTACCCACCTTTCCTGGGCATGCCAAGCCCTGGCCCTTTTCTGCTGGCATCTGTGGCATGATTAACTGCACAAGCTCCTCAGACCCAAGTGATATATATGAAGCTGGCTAGGTTGGGGCTTTTCTTCCTCTCCCTGCCTAGAAATGCCCTGCACAGAGCAAGAAGAATCTGCCCCAGCTCTGATTTCAATTAGGAATGGATGCTTCCTGCAAGACTCAGAGTTCTGTTTCTCTAGATCTGGACCAAATATATCTGGGAGCCAGGCCTGGTGGTCCTCACAGAGATGTGCATGCCTGAAGGCTATAGAAGACCATCTTCCATGAGCCTGTCAGCACCTATACATCCAGAGGACAAATAAGGAAAGTGGAGCCCACATGGTACAGAGAAAGATGATGGGAATTAAGAACATGGCCATGCTAATCCAGATTCTCATATGTCCTGTGACATAAATGCTTTCTGTCTACCACATCCTGTATTTGCCCAAATATGGATCAATTTCCAATTAATGTGAACCTCACTTCCCTGATGAAGTAAATTTAGCTTTTTTTCTCATCACTTGGCCTGCCTGTCTTCCTTGCTTCCTTCCTTCCTTCCTTCCTTCCTTCCTTCCTTCCTTCCTTCCTTCCTTCCCTCCTTCTCTTCTTTGTCAACTTAAGAAGAATCAGAACTGTGGCTGCCTTTGAGGTGCGGGGTGAGAGCAGACCAAGTGGGCCAGAGTGATGGGCGTGCTCTGTGCTTTCATGAGGGTGGCGGTTACTGAGAGACCTCATTTGTCAGAATTCAGTGCTCTGCACCCTTAAGATCCATGCTCCATAGAGAATGTAAATTTTATTTCAATTTTAAAATGTTAGAAAAATAGGTAGTAAACTCTACACATAATATTTAAATTGTGTAATTGCATGCTTTAAAATATATAAGAGCAATGCACTTATTTATTATACTTTTTCTATTCACATTTCACAATTCAAACATGCATCTTCTGAGATCAATGTATATTATTAGACATACATGTTTATTTTTGTTTTGCAGTACCAGGGATTGAACTCAGGACCTTGTGTTTGCCGGGCAAGCACATATTCCACTGAGCTATCTCCCTGGCCCACAATGTATATTATTACTAAGCCACTTTTTTAGTCAACACTTTTCTAGAATATGTCCTTTTTAGTATCTCTTTTTATTTGAAATGTATAATCTTTTGAATCCATATTTGAAGCTGAATTTTATTATTATTATTATTATTTTTTTTTTTTTTTTTTTTTT
>PVKN010025437.1:0-14122 GCA_004027915.1 Capromys pilorides | reverse complement strand
AAAAAATTATGATTTTAGGATCTATACAGATTAATAATTATTGATAAGAAAATCAATATTGATAAGAAATTGATAAGAAAATCTGTGTTAAGAGGGATCAAGACTTGTACAGTGGAGACAAATCACTCTCACTTTTGTTAAACAAATAAACAAATAAAGTCTATTATAAACATAAGCCTGGGTTCAGCAGGCCCATCTTTTTTTTTTTTTAGAAGGACCGGGACTTGAACTCATGACCTTGCGCTTGCCAGGCAGATACTTGTGCCACGGAGCTATCTCCCCAGCCCCTCCATCCTTTACTTTTCTACTGTAAATTTGCACTTTAGCAGGTTGTGCATCTCAGTTCTGTCCCTGAGGGATATGGGAAGCATTCTATGTGATTACCATTTGCTATGATGAGTGGCAAGGAGTGTGCACATGCGCCAAAGTGTCAAAAGAGAATTTGGACCCATCTTTAGGCTCCATCTAACTGGTTTTGTGTGTGTTTACCTAAGCACTGTGGCCATCTAATAGACTCACAACACTCCAAGATTTGTTTTAAAAAGTTTCTGAAGTTTCTGGTAGAAGTAGACCATTTCAATTCAATGGCACATGAAAAACCAGATTTGCAAGTTTTAGAGGAGGTCATGCTTGGGTGGTGAAGACAATCGTTATGGTAACATACCTGCTGTCGTAACAGAAGAGTGGGTGGAGGAGGATGGGGATGGGGATGGTGACGTGAGCCAAAGTTCTGTGACAGCGAAATGGAGCAAGAATCGGCTGACACAGACAAGGGAATGCAGTCCTCCTTGGTTCAAATGAGGAAAACAGCAATGTGAGTACGTATTTGATTAATTGAAATGAAGCAAAATGGCCACTCACCAAATGGACTCACCCAGTGATAGTACTGGGTTCAAAAATATAGTGAAGGTCTTGGCAAGGGTGAAATTTATTGGACAGAAAGCCAGAACTATCATTCAGTGTTGGAAATTGTAACATATATAATGCTACAAGATGCTGTGAAATACACAAGGGCTAAGATGGGAAGACTTATTATCCTTTCAATTTAGAAATTTATATGCTGAATGAAGTTGTGAACAGGCTTGTTGCTCCTGTCTCCCAAACAGTCGGAATGTGACATTCAACAGTTGGTTTACCGGTTTCCAATTGATGCTACATTTGCCAGCAAAGTACAAGTTGAACAGCACAGGAACTGTAGGCAGGAATAAAGCAGAAATACCAAATGGAACATTCCTATTTCAAACAGATTGTATAGTGCAATCTTTGATTTTCAGAAAGATATAACATTGGTCTTTTATATTGTCAAGAAGAGCAAACTGATACTGCTGCCAACAGTGCAACCGTGATGGAAATATTGATAGGGAAACCTCAACAAAAGGAAAGCCTGAGATGGCATCTCTCAACAATGAAACCAAATGTGGAGTAGATGCTGATGAGTTATGAAGCAACTGTGATGTCACTTGAAACACAAAGCAAGCTGGGTGTGATGGCACATGACCATAATCCCAGCACTTGGGAGGCTAAAGCAGGAGGATCGCCATGAGCTCAAGGCCAGCCTGGGCTACGCAGTGAATTCAGGGCCAGCCTGTGTTACATGGAGAGACCCTGTCTCCCCAAAGAAACCACAAAGCGTTGGTTGTGGTTTACTTGATCCTGAACGTGTGTGGCATAATACTTTGATAGCTTACAAAGAAAACAACAAGTGCAAAACCATCATGGAGAAATTTTTTTAGAGGATTGGGACTGGAGCTCATGAGATCATTTACAGCAGAGGAAAACAAAATGCTTCTGCCCAGGGGAGTATGGAAAAAAATTGTGTAGCACACTGGCGAGCTGACAGGTGAACAGGCAGACACACAGCATCACAAACACCTATATGACAACAGAAAAGCAAACAAAGATGTCAACTGTGCCCTGTGAGAAAATACAGGAAAACGAAATGTACATACTATTAGTGTAAGCAACACTTCTGTATGGAACAGAGTTGTCATGTCTGCCTTCAGTGTGAGAGTTGAAGCAAAGCTTATTTTTGTTGTAGAGTTCCATTGGTATTTTCATTTTAGTTCACATAGAGATTTCTTTTTTTTTTTTTTTTTTTTTGTCTTTATGAGACAGGGTCTCCCTATGCAGTTCAGACTGACCTTGAGCTCATTTTTGTAGCCCAGGCTGGTCTCAAACTTGCATTGATCCTCCTGCCTCAGCCTCCCAAGTGTTGGGATTACAGGCACATGTGCTACCACACCCGGCTTACATAGGGATTTTTTTTCTGATGTTCTCTTTAAGACTTTGTAAGCAAGTACATAATTGATGTGAAAATGCTGATGCCTATTCTAAATGCACAGTACATATTAAGATTTTAATATTTTATTTTATTGATATTTTATGTTCTGATTAACTACATGCTGCATAATATAAGAACCTCCTGACAAAGCAGCAAGGCCACTGAGCTGTCAAGTGTGTCAGACAAGAAGGCCAGGAAGGCAAAAGACATGTACTGTCGGTAAGTGATGTGTGTGTGTGCAGAGGGTGGCGTGGTCATGCGTGCAGACTGCCGTAGGTGTGATAGACCAAGATTTGTTTTGTACAGTGCTGTTGATATTGTCATTTTAGTTCATATGGGAATTTATTTGTGATATACATTTTTAGACTTTGTACACCAAAACCAGTCGATGATGAAAAATTTGAAGATTTTTAATAAATAATAAATATTAAAAACTCAATACTTCATTTTTTTGTGATTTTTTTTCCTGTTAAGTACTCATTGTTGAATATAATGGAACTCATCAAATTAAAATTAATAATTCACCAGTAGAAATATTCTAAAGGATAAATGTTGGTCTTACAGACCATGTTTATGCACCTTGTTGACAAAATTTGTCTTATGTTTCAAGGGATAGAAGGTAGAGTCTCACTATGTTGTTCAGGCTGGCCTTGAACTCATTTTGTAGCTCAGGGTGGCCTTGAACTCACAGTGATCCTCCTGCCTCAACCTCCTGAGTGCTGAGATTACAGGTGTGTGCCACCATGCCTGACTTAGCTACAAATTCTTGAAGGAGTCATATCATGATCTTACAGTGATTATCTGGTGGTAGTGTTCGGGAAAGCTTTAAAAAGTTTTTATTTCTGTTCATTTGTGTTTTTAAATTTTCTACACTGAGCAGGGCTTGCATTTTTATTTGTTACTTTTTATTATTTTTTTAAATTTTTATTTTATTTATTTGTTTGCTTGTTTGTTTCTTTATTTACTTTATTATGGCTGGCTCAGCCTGCCCTGGTGGTGGGGCTGGCGCAGCGTGTGGTGCCGGGGATTGAACCACAGTCCCTGCAGTTGCCTGAGCTTTCCTAAGCAGGTGCTTTAGACCACTGAACCATCTCGCTGGCCCCTATTTTTTATTTTTTAAAGTGAATACAAAATGGTAAATGAAAAAGAAAACATTACAGAAGGGAAGAAGGAATGGAACTTGTGGGAAGGGACGTTGGGTCAAAAAAGCTTGACTTTAGTTGGAGACTTTGAAAAGCAACTGCTCCTTCAGAATTGACACCACAAAGCTCCAGCATATGTACCAGCAACTACAGCATCTTGTCCACCCAGATTTGTTCAGCCAGAGGCCTCAGACTGAAAAGCATTTAAGCATCAGAGAAGCATTCAACACTGGTAAATGATGTCTATAAGACTCTTCTGGCCCCCCTGAGCAGGGGACTGTACCTACTAAAGCTCTATGGAATAGAAATTTCTGAAGGGACAGATTATGAAATGGACAGTCAGTTCCTCGTGGAAATAATGGAAATTAATGAAAAACTCAGAGAAGCTCAAAATGAAGCTGTCATAAAAGAGACTGAATCTATTGTCAGACGTAAATAAAGAATTTACTGAAAATGTAAGCAGAGCTTTTGAACAAGATGACTTTGAAAAAGCCAAGGAAATTTTAACGAAGATGAAATACTTTTTTTTTTTTGATCTCTTTGAGACAGTGTCTTGCTATATGATTCAGGCTGGCCTTGAGCAAGTGTAGAAGAAAAGATCAAATTAAATAAGACTTCCCTTGGGGCTGGGGAGATAGCTCTGTGACACAAGTGCCTTCCTGGTAAGTGCAAAGTCATGAGTTCGAAGCCCAATCCTGCAAAAAAAAAAAAAAAAAAAAAAAAAAAAATCTGTTGGGCTGGGTGTGGTGGTGCATGCCTATAATTCCAGCACTTGGGAGGCTGAAGCAGGAGGATTGATGTGGATTAGAGACTCAGCCTGGGCTACAAAGCCAGCCTGAACTGCATAGCGAGACCCTGTCTCAAAAAAAAAACAAAAAAAAGACGAAAAAAGTAATGTTCCAAAAGGAAAAAAAAAAAAATACAGAATTTCACTAAGCAAAAGAATAAGAATTTGACAAGTGTTGTTTTATTACATAATATCTTCAAATTAGTTGTGTACATTACCATGTATAAACAAACAAAATTGGAAAAAAAATAAAAGGAAAACAATTTAAACTTTAATTGCTCCTTTCAACAGACCAACAGAAGTCAGCAGTACAGTCAGCAAAGCTATCCTGTGTATATACAAAAATATATCTTTTTCTCTTCTTTCTTTTGTCCTTTTCCTCATCCCAGTTTTTTCTTCCCATTGAACAGATTCGTTCTCTTGCACAATATGTATTGTGCCTTTGAGATAGGCCTTGGTTTTGGAGTTTAAAAAGAAACAAGTCAAGTGTGGTGACTTATGCACAGATCAAAGAGGGGCTGAGCTCCCTTGGTGCCACACTGAAGAGGCGTGAAGGAGCTGGGAAGAGTGTCAGGAGCGGCGGCGCGGTGCACGCCTGTCATTCCATGGCCAGGGCTTGGATGTCTCCACACAGCCATCTACCATTCTTATCCTCACCTCCAGCGAGGCCCTTCAGAGTAAGTGTCAAGCATAGATGCGGCTCTGGAAGGGATTTATGCCCACTGATCCTGCTTGTACTCCGAGAGGCCTGGATTCTATGGAAGATGAAGAGAAAACTGGAAGATTGTGGTGAGCGCAGCTATTAGCAGATTTGGCCAAATGGTGGCGCTATAAGCCAGGCGAGCAGAGCGCAGCACGCAGGCCCAAGGTTAGCCTGGAGCGCTGACTGCACCTAGGCTGCCACCAGGGGGCAGAGGAAGGGGAGGACGGCTTCTGCATGGTCCGCAGAGTCCCGTCTACCTTCTCGTGGCCCCTCTCACCAGGGCTTTTTTCCTTACACCTCTGTCCCCCTTGCATTCCCCACACTCTCTGAGCACTTTCTGGGGAACAGAATCTAGGGAAACGAGGGGGAGGAGAGAGAGAGAGAGAGAGAGAGAGAGAGAGAGAGAGAGAACAAACTACAAATTGGCTAAGAAATGTAGCTCAAAAACAGTAGCCAAGCGGCTGAAGGTTGGTCACCAAAGTGAAAAGTTCAGGCTGAAAAAAACAAGTTAAGGCTGGAAGAAGTCAGGGGACTGGCTGAACATTTCCTAGACAACTGGAAGATTCTGAGCAGAAGTAAGGATGAGATTTGTTTTGAGAGAAGACCCTGCCAGCCAGCTTATGGAGGAAGGCTGAGCAGTCGCTGGTGCTCATGAGATCTCGTATTGGAAGGTGCTGCAGCTATCAGGGGAGAAATGGCCACACGTGGACACGGTGCTTAGGTAGGAGGAGGTGGAAATAGATTAGTAGTTCTTGAGAAGTAGACTTGGTGACTCAGATGCGTGAGGGTTATGTAACGGACAAAAGGGTATCAAATGTGATTCCCAGGTTTTCTGAATAAACCATTTAATGGATGGTTTGTTCTTTTCTTTCTTCCCTCCCCCACTCTGTTTCCTTCCTTCTTTATACTGGCAGATAAAGCCAGGGCCTTGTACATGCTAGCCAAATGCTGTGTTGCTATACAGCCCCAGCATGATTTGTCATTCTCTTTCTCTCTTTCTTTCTTTCTTTCTTTCTTTCTTTCTTTCTTTCTTTCTTTCTTTCTTTCTTTCCGTCTGTCTGTCTGTCTGTCTGTCTGTCTGTCTGTCTGTCTTTTTGAGACAGGGTCTCCCTATGCAGTTCAGGCTGGCCTTGAGCTCACTTTTGTATCCCAGGCTGGTCTCAGACTCATATCAATCCTCCTGCCTGCCTCAGCCTCCCAAGTGCTGGGACTATAGGCGTGAGCCACTGTGGCCTGGTATGATTTGTCATTTTCTTTCTTTTTTAGTTTTTGTTTATGTTTTGCGACAGTTATAGCTGGCTGTGGTGGTACTCACCTGTAATCCCAGCACTTGGAAGGCTGAGGCAGGAGGATCGCTGCACGTTTGGGACCAGCCTGGGATACAAAAAGTGAGCTCAAGGCCAGCCTGAACTGCATAGTGAGACTCTGTTTCAAAAAGACAAAAAAAAAAAAAAAAAAAAAAAGATAGGGTTATAAAGCTTAGGCTGGCCTGGAACTCACTATGTAGTACCGGCTGGCTTCCAACTTGTGATTCTTCTGCCTTAGCCTCTAGAGTGTTGGGATTATAGACATGTGCCACAATACCTGTGTTGATCAATCAATCAATCCATCAATCAGTTTATCTATCTACCTTCCTTCTTTTCTTTTTTCTGTCTTTTTGAGACAGGGTCTGGCTATGCAGTTCAGGCTGGTCTTGAGCTCACTTTGCAGCCCAGGCTGATCTCCAACTTACAGTGATCCTCCTGCCTCATCCGCCTTAGTGCTGGAATTATAGGCATGTATCACCATTCCTGGCCTGGTTTGCCATTTTCTAAGTGAGTAATAAGCTGGTGGAGTCTACAAGAGTTTTGAACAGGTTAACTTTGAGATGCTTAAGTGACATTTAAAAGGAGGCCTCAAGCAGAAGCTGCAATAATCTATTCAAAGCTCAGAAAAAAAAAAAAAAAAAGGTCAGCGTTAAACTTCTAAATAGGGAAGCAGCCATTGGTACATTGGTGTATAGACAGTGCAATGAAAACCATGGCAATGGCTGAGGTGAGTCGGAAATAAGTAGTAAAAGGACAGGACTCAAGACCTGGCCCAGAGGACGTCCACATTCATAGATCAGGTAAAAGAGGACCAGCTGGGAAGAGACAGATGCTACAGTGACAGGGGAGGAAAACCTAGCACAAGACATCCTAGAGTCTGAGGAGGGGGCACCCAGTGGCTGGAAGCTCTGAGGGCACAGAACATGGTGGATGTCAAGTGGCCACTGACACAGAGGGCTCTGGGGCCTTAGCTAGTTTGGCTTCTGTGGAGCAGTGGGAGCAGAAGCCAGATCTGAGTGAGCAGAGGGTGGAGCAGGGGGGAGGAGGATCCCATGCACTGACCACCTTCCAGAGCCCAGTGAACCACTAAGCTCTGAGAAGAAAGGACTGGGGAGACGGGGCGGGGGATGCTATCAAGGCAACATATTTGAAGGTGGACAGCGCGAAGTCCTGTGTGGATGCTAATAAGGATGTAGCAATAAATTTGTGTGGGAGAAGAGAAGGGTCTGAGTTCCCAAAATTTGCGCAAGCCTAGGATCCATTCCCTCACCTCACATCTGCTCTCTTCCTATGGATGCTTCAGGGACCATCTGCAATGTCACTGCTCCTCATGGACCTTGTCCCAGATCTTTGCCCCTTTCTGCTCTAAATCCGGAGCTAAATCGAGATGGATAATGGCTGCTGCCATCATCTCCTGCTGAGGACAGGGAGGATCACAGCAGTGTCTGCACCCAGATGGGGTCTGGCACACATCTGTTTGGACATCTGGGTGGATGAATAGGCGTAGGGTCAGCCTCCTTGACCTCATCGTGAAGGACGAGATGAAAGGTTGCAGCTTGACTGACAGAATGGGTCATTTCTTTCAGTGTCTGTTTCAGAGATTCTTTGTGTATGGTTTTCGGTTTTTTTCTTACAGCTTCCTGATAATTCTAGACCCTCTCACATGTTTTCTCAAGAAATACAGCTCCAGGGATGGGTTCAATATAGATATCCCTCTCCCTCCACCCCCCACCCCCCAATGCAGATATAATCTTTGTTCCCATCAGTCCACTCACACAGCTAGTCAGGAGGTCAGAGGTGAGAGGCGCAGTACTGGGGAGGAGGCAGGCACTGGAATGCCTTTCTCCCCCACCTTGCAGAAGAGCACCCAGCAGGTATTCTCTAATTAAGATAAGGAGCAGCAGAACCCTCTGGAATGTAAACATCAGATAAGACCAGGCCCCCTTCTCTCCAAAAGCTTCCATTTTCTCTCAAGTACAATGGACCCACATTCTTTCCCAGGCCTTTGGGTGGGGGGTGGGGGGGGTGTCAACCCCTATAATCTCTGACTCAGTTTCGTTGGACTCCCAGGCACCTACCTTCTTTTGCTCTGATGTTACATCTGTTATGGTTTCCTCCTCTTACACAGGGCTGGGCACTGAAACTTGGAGTGGGACTTTTCATTTTAATCAATATATGGACATCCTTGGATTCAGGCTGGGATTTTTTTAACTCTTGATTTGAGATTGTCCTGTCCTTTCTAGGAAGGTAGAGCAGGCACATTGTACACCAGTAGTGTTCATTTGAATACATGATGCCTCACATGGCAAGCTAGAAGGGAGGTCAGAGTCCTGTCAGGTCCCAGCCAGCTTCGGGGCAAGGCTCCCCAAATGTTAGAGGAACCATCTTAATTTTGAGTTGACAGAGGGAGACAGAGCCACTGTGGCAGTTAAGGATGAAGAGATGACACATTAAGCCTTGAGCTCAGGAAGTGTGGGGGTGCAGAGCATGGGGAGCTGGAGCAATCTCACAGGAAGCAGCTGGGGCTGGTAGCCAAGCCTCAGATAAAGACTGTGAGAGGAGACAAAAATGGGGGCAGGGAGAAAACAAACAAGATCAGATTTTGTTTTTAACAATGGGAAGCCAGCCAGAGGTTGCTGTTTGCAGAGGGGTGGTAATGCAGGGAATGTAAATTTAAAGGCTGATAACCCTGGAATCAAAGAGTGGACTGCTAACAGTGCAGGGTAGAAAGGCACATCCTATTCTTATCTCCTGATCCTCACTCCCAGCTGCTGTCGCTGTACCAGAGAGCCCAGAAATACCTGAGTGAGGACCAGGATGGTGGGACGGGGAGCCATGAGAGACATCCGCCTCCTACCTACAGTCCTGGGATTGCCCAAGCCTGTGTGTCCACACATGGTCATGGGTTCTGTCTGCATCACCTTGGGGACCCAAAACCTTCCTGTCTCTCGGGTAGCATGGGTCAGGATGAACTATTCCAGGTGGAGGAGGTGCTGTCACCATGAAGGGAAGGATTCTTTCTGAAGCAGGGTCTTGAAAATATGTGCAGAAATGGTGAGCCTGAGAGGGCAGGGAAGTAAAGATACAGGCTTCTTCTTGAGTCCCAGCAGCCTTTGTTGCCACTGGCCCCACATAAATACACTTAAAACATTTTCTAGTTGGTGTATAATTTGCATTATTATTATTATTATTATTATTATTATTATTATTATTATTTGTGTGTGTGTGTGTGTGTGTGTGTGTGTGTGTGTGTGTGTGTGTGTGGCACTGGGGTCAAATCTATAGCTTGCACATACCAGACAAGAGTTCTACCACTGGGACGGCAAGACAGCTCAGCAGACTAAGTGCCTGCTTCGGCAAGCTCAGGGACCAGGGTTCAATCCCTGGTTCCACATGCCGTGCCTGCCCTGCCCCCCAAAAATGCTGAGCCTGCCACCAAGACTGGGCATGGTGGCATGTGCCTGTAATCTCAGTACTAGGGATGCTGAAAACAGGAGGATCACTATGAGTCTGAGCTGCATAGTGAGACCCTGTACCAAATACATTAAAAAAAAAATAGTTCTACTACTGAGTACTCCTGAGCCAGTTATTAATTTTGGTATTAGAGATTGAGCCTAGAACCCTGTGCTCACTAAGCAGGCAGCCCACCCTCAGCCTTATAGTTTGTGTATTAGCTGTACTATAAATTCCTCTTCCTTAATGTGTGCTGGGTACACACACACCCTTGCCTTCTGAAGGCATGGGATTTGAGTTGCTGCTTCTGTATCTTCTAGACTTGCTGCAAGGGTAAATTAAACAGACCCACTTGGTAAACTGGCTGTTTCTGTGCCTGTCACTCCTTGGGCTGAGCTTATAGGATCTTGGAGGGAGGGGATCATGTGATCACTTATACAGAGCCCTTCCTGGTCCTCGTCTCAGTCGAGAAGTTTATATTTGTAATCCCATGGATAAATTATTGGAATGCTGTTGAGTTAATTCCAACCTACCATACCCAGTGCAATCCATGGTGAGAATAAAAATACTAAGGCATATTTGTAGTTTTGGGGATCTAGGGGGTCCTAAGTGCAGCCTCAGTGGTGGCTGTCCGGAACAAAGGCCTCGACCCAGGGCAGAACTTGGGTTTTATTCAGTCATGAAGAGAGGAGTGGCTTGAGGATGAGTGACTGTGGGAATGGCAGGCAGCAGTGAGTGCCCTGAGCTGGGCTAGGTAGGCCTGCACTCTCTGCAGTGTGCAGAGAGAAGGGTATGCAGAAAGAGTAGCTGACATTACACAATGGAGCTAGCATCTTACATTTTGGGGTCAGTGCTCCAGCTCTGATGTGTAATCTTTCAAGCCCCAGGAAGCCATAGCCTCTATCTCAAAGCTTAATCCTAGCTGACAAGCATGAAGCTTTGGCTCTTTGTCCTGTCTCAACCTGGATCACACTAGGGAGCAGCAGGTGGGGGATCTGGGGAAACACACCTGCCATCTTCAAAGACTACCACCAGCACCTCAGTTAGGCCAATATGCATTGATTAAAGCCAACTGAATGGACAAAGAAAAGCCCTAGCCAGCTCTGTACCTATCAGTACATGGAAATAGGGTCAGGCTCAGCTAAAATGGAGTCAAATCTTTCAAGGAGAGTCACCCAGGTGGTCCTCCATACCACTCTGATTCCTTCCACAGGGCACAAACCCCAGGCCTCACTGGGATGCAGAGAAGAGACCATCCCCTGATGAAGGAGCAAACCTCAGAAAGCCCTTTGTTTGAGCAGAACCTGCTCATTTGGTGTCCTCATCTTGGTCTGGTTGTGGCTCAGGTATCACAGAGACTGGAACTACTTTATCTTCTGTTAAACAGCAAACCTGAAGACAAGTCACACCAAATGAAGTGGAGGAGAGCTTAGAGAAGTCCAGAGGGGAAATCTGCACTGGGTCAGACAGAGAGGAGGCTGGCTCCCTCTGCACAGTGAGACAGCCTGACACCGACCCAGGGCTCCTGACATGGCCCAGGGGACCTTTCTTACCACCCAAGTGACTTATTCTCCAGGCCAAACTCTCCTGTTTTTTTTTGTTTTGTTTTTGTCTTTTTGAGACAGGGACTGGCTATGCAGTTCAGGCTGGCCTTGAGCTCACTTTTGTAGCCCAGGCTGGTCTTGAACTTGCACTGATCCTCCTGCCTCAGCCTCCCAAGTGCTGGGACTACAGGCGTGCACCACCATGGCCCAGCCCAAACTCTCCTCTGAAATCCCAGTTTAATCTGCTCAGTCCAGCTTTCAGTTGTGTGTGTGCAGTCCGTCTCTCCTTGAGTTCAGACCATAGTGTATACACTGTCCTGCCCACGGGGTCTCATGTGCAGCACAGTGTGGTCAAGAAACAGAGGAGCTGCTGCCACCCACTGGCTTCCTTGAGTGTACTCCACGAGGTCGCCACGCAGCGCTCCTGGATGAGATGCTTGTAAGCACGAAGTAGCATAGAGCTGGCAGCGAGTATGTCGAATATGTCGCACAGGGCCTGGATACAAGAAGAGATGGGCGGGGTTGTAACTGGTAAGCAGCAAATCTGGCCCTGGGCTGCCACACATTGGGATGGTCTTGACACACTGTGCTTATGGCTGGAAAGTAGCCACCACCTGTGCCATTTGAGTCCCCAACCCACCCTATGTCATTTTCCAGCACTCCCTTCTGCCCGGCAGCTCCAAGAACCTGTCTGTCCTGCCTGGCAGGAAACTGTCTCAGGCCAGAGGAGGCATTTACATTCCTAGTCTCTGCTATGAACTCAAACCTCAAGGCTATAGATTTCATGATCCCTTAATTGAATTCTGGGGTCCAGATACCTCTCACATTCAGAATGTTTTAAGGAAGTGTAGTGCATGTCACACACAATAAGGAGAATCACAGTGGGATCCGAGGTGGCATCTGAAATCACAGAATCTGTCACATTAACATGTGTGCAGTAACGTGTATGAGTATTCACACTAAGTGGAATGTATGAAAGGTGATAGCCCCGGGATGTAGCTCAGTGGCGCAAGCACCTGGCTAGAAAGCTGGAGGTCCCAAGTGTGATTTCTGCTACAACACAACCCCCAAAAAGTGATAAATACCTTCTGGGTGTGGTGACGCACCCTGTTATCCCAGCATCATGAGCTCAAGCCCAGCCCATCTTAAAAATCATAACTTCATGACACATTTTATATGTTAGTTACCAAGAACTTTTGGCTTTGGAGCTTTCTGGAGTTAGGTCTGTTTGGATTAGAGGTTGATTACTATGCTACTGTTGCATTAGTCACTTTCTTATCCTTGGGATTAGAAACCTAACACCCGCAATTCAAAGGAAAGGTTGATTTGACTCATGGTTTTGGTTTCTGGTCTGCTGGCTCCTTGGCAGATAAGGTGTAGTAGGAAGGAAGCGGCTCATATCTTGATGGTCCAGAGCAGAGAGTTAAAAAGAAGGGAGGGGCGGGGAAGGGAGAGACACCCTTCCCGGCTGTCCCCTGGAGCTACCTCCTCTGCCTAGGCCCCACCGCCTAACAGCATGTTAGCTGAAGGTTTCCTAGAGGAACAGATATAATACAAGGAACGGATATAATGCAAGCTGTACAAATGTACAGAAATCACAAGAATGGCTTACGTGGGTCAGCTCAGAGTCGGATGAAGAAGCTTGCAGAAGATATCTGCACACCTGAGACTGAAGGATTCAGGCCCAAGGTGTGACACTCACTGCAGTGTTCCCTGTAAGTCTCTATCAGTCCAGGGATGGGTCTGTGATGGAAGCTGAAAATCTATAATGGAAGGCTGAAGGATCCAAGCTGGAGGCTGAAGAGTCTGCGCTAGAAGCCAGGAGATGAAGTCCAAGCTGACTGCAAAGACTGAAGTTCCTCCAAGGAAGTAAAACTCAGAATCATTCCTCAATCCCTTTATATGCCCTTTTTGTGCTGAGTCACTCTGGGGTCCCCCATGGCCAGCCAAATTTACACAACATATCGACCACTACAATCCACCCCTTGTCAACTTGGCAACTAGACATATTTCTTTTTTTTTTTATATATATTATGGCCGGCTCAGCCTGCCCTGGGGGTGGGGCTGGTGCAGCATGTGGTGCTAGGGATTGAACTGTGGTCCCTGAAGTTGCCTAAGCTTGCCTAAGCAGGCGTTTTAGACAGCTGAGCCATCTAGCTGGCCCTAGACATTTCTTTAAACCAGTCTCCAGATACAGAGGTATTCATATAATTGTACCTAACATTGTTGTAACTATCCTGCCTACAAAGGGAAATACACTAATACCCTTACCAAAATAGAAGGTAAGTTTTCTTTGCTTGATGCTTATGCTTCAACATTAACAAAGATTTAATAATCCTTAAGAACTAGTACTAAACTAGGCATGGGGGCATACGCCTGTAATCCCAGCACTTGGGAGGCTGAGGCAGGAGGATCAGTGCAAGTTTGAGACTAGCCTGGGCTACAAAAGTGAGCTCAAGGCCAGACTGAACTGCATAGTGAGACCCTATCTCAAAAAGACAAAAAGAAAAAAAAAAAAAAAAAAGAACTAGTACTGAAAAAAAAGAGCTAATGTTGTAGGTAGCTGAATTAGATAGAAATATTATAGGCAGTCAGACAGGGCCAGGCCCTCAAGGACGACATGGAAGACAAGGTGACTTTACAACTAGAGACAGATACTCCTCTGCCATGGGCCAGATTTCAAGACAAGATAAACATAAGTACAAAGTTCTGAGTTCAGTCCCTGGTTCCAGGCCAGGTGTGGTGGTGCACGCCTGTAATCCCAGCACTTGGGAGGCTGAGGCAGGAGGATAGGTGTGAGTTCGAGACCAGCCTGGGCTACAAAAAGTGAGCTCAAGGCCAGCCTGAACTGCAGAGTGAGACCCTGTCACAAAGAGACAAAAAAAAAAAAAAAAAAAAAAAAACC
>PVKN010025436.1:0-14129 GCA_004027915.1 Capromys pilorides | reverse complement strand
AATGGAAGCAATAAACTGATACTTTGCTTAAAAATTGATGATGATGATGAAGAAATAAAAGATACCTTAAGAAAAAGAAAATTGGAACAGAATACTTTTGCATGCCATTTTACTTATTTGTACTTCTTTGAAGACGCCTAATGTATCTAAAATGATTATTATTGTTATTTATTATTATTATTATTAATATTTTTTGCTGGCTCAGTCTGACCTGAGTGCTGGGCTGGCACAGTATATGGTGCCAAGGATTTAATTGTGGTCCCCTGTGCCAGCCTAAGCTTGCCTAAGCAGGTACTTTACACTGCTGAGCTATCTTGCAGGCCCCTAAAAATGATTTTTTCATCCTATTTTTGATCAACTACTAGATTTTTTTAAAGTATTTAGTACAGGGTCTACAGGGTCTCATTACACAGGTAAGACTTGGAATGATCCTCCTGTTTTTAGCCTCCAAGGGCTGGGAGTACAAGTGCACACCACCACACCATTCTCAATTGCCATCTCAGTGCACCCTGTGGGTTTGGCCAGTCCAGTATGCCAGGGGATTGAACCCCTGGCCCCTGCATCTGTCTAGCAGGTGCTTTAACCTGCTAAGCTAGTCTCTGGCCCTCAACTACTATATTTAAACCCTGGCCCAAAAATCATATCTAAAACTCAGCAGCATCTCCATTACATTCTTGACCCTTCAATATTCATTAAATCTGCTGTTCTTCATTTCAGAGTTTGTTGTTTCTGTACTTATTCTAGGGTCAGTAGCTTGGTCTGAGCTTAGTCAGGTGATTTTTTGATGTTGTTTGGGCTTCCTCCTCAATTTGCACTAAGTTTTTTAGGCTCACAGGGGGAGAGTGTATCAGTTGGCATTGGCTCAGGAGGCTTACCTCTACTGCTTGTGATCTCTTGTCTCCTAGCAGGGTGGTGTGTGTTATTTATTCAGAGACCAACATGTTTCCAAAAACAGTATAAGTGAGCAAGGGCTCTTGAGGTGTAAACCTATAATGCCCCATCACAATGCCCCTTTTGTCACTATTCTTTTTTTTTTTTTTTTTTTTTTTTTTTTTTTTTTTTTTTTTTTTTTTTTTTTTTTTTTTTTTTTTTTTTTTTAATTTTTATGTTTTGCAGTACCAGAGATCGAGCTCAGGACCTTGTACTTGCCAAGCAGGTACATATGCTGCTGAGCTATGTCTCTGGCCCATGCTGCCATTTTCTTTCAACAAAGCAAGGATGAATATTCAAAAGATGGAGGGACCAAAAAGACACATTTTAAAAAATGTGAATACAAGAAAGAGTGAAGGATTGTGTTCAAACATAATATATAGTTTCATGTTTTAGGATGATTCATTCACTACAAAAATACCAAATGGGGGTGGTGGAGGCAAGATAGCTCAGGGGACTAAAGTACCTGCTTAAGTAAGCTTAGGCAAGCACAGGGACAACAGTTTGATCCCAGGTACCACAAACCATGCCAGCATTGCCCCTGGGGCAAGCTGAGCCAGCCGTAGTCAAGACATAGTGGTACATGCCTGTAATCCCAGCACTAGAGAGGCTGAAAGCAGGAGGATTACTACAAGCCTGAGCTGCGTAGTGAGACACTATAACAACCAAATACATTACAAAACAAACAAACAAAAGGCAAAAACAAACAAATGAACAAGAAAAACCCAAACTACCAAATGGACTAAAGACCTTATTGGGATGCAGAGACACTTGGGGACATGTTGACCCTCAAGAAGACTGATATAACAAGTAAGGAAAAAATAATGTGCGAGAAAGTACAGCAGTGTGAGTACCAAGGATATACAAGGTGTTGAACAAGGAGAACTTCAGAGTCTGGCAATGGAAGCTTGGGAATAGCATGCATTGTGTGTGACAGGTGAGGATGGAAGTTGGATTCCTAGGCAACCTAAGTGAATGATGGTATTGTTAAGATGAAGGGAAGAGGACCGCAGGCTCAGCCGAGATGGGTGATAGGCAGAAGAGTTGAGGTGCTCATGGGACATCCACCTGCTTATGCCTAGGAGAAAATTTCAAAGATTTTTCTGAAGCTCAGTAGTCAAATTATGCATAAAAATATAAATTTAGTCATGATTTCCATAGCATCTTGGTTCTCAAGTGCTTCTGTTTGCAAACAATTATTGTGGTTCTCAAAAAAAATGTTTATAAAAATTTTGCTTCTGTTCATAAACTTCATATCAAGTGACAAATCCCTAGTGATCATCTTCCTCACACAAACACAAATGTAGACCTCTTCCCCCAGTTCATAGAACAAGTAAGTTTGCGAACCAAGATACTGCTGTATCAGTAAGAAATAGTATGCACAGGAAATATGCTGTGCAGACAAAACATGTCCCTCCCTCATGGCCGCAGCTAAGCTGTATTTTATACATAGTTGGTGTCAAACTGATAACTGTCTAATTAATGACCAAAAAATTGTAGTCTCTTTATCACTTTCAGCACCCAGATTCAGCCCGTTTCATTTCATCGTGAGCTTATTGTAAGCCATTAAAATAAAAGTCAACTAGGAACAGAAGTTAATACAGAAAGAAAGTGCCTTTGGTGATCAACGATGTGAGGGTTCTGAGCTTTGTATTTTCCAACTATCTCATTCGTCTAACAGCAGTCCTAGGAATTGCTGTTCTTACCCACTGTATAGAGATTTTCAGCACCTCAGGAGTTTCCAGGATGTAGCTCACATGGAATATGATCCTAGTTGTACTAATAGTGACTATTGCTGACCCAAGGCTACACATAGGGACCTAAATACCAACAATCTGTCCTTAAGGCCAAGGGCATCAATATCTTTGCTGTATGCTTGTGGCTAATATGTAGCACAGGGGCTCAGTCTCACAGCTGGGAAATTATGAAGTAAATAAATCTTGCAGACTAAACAGAAATAATAAGCAGCAAAGCTGTGACAAGAATTCAATTCTGCTTGATTCCTAAGTTCGGATTCTTTCTAGCATTTTATATGCTGACATGGGTTGGGTTTTAGCATATAGGCTATGGAGATGGCTTATAATTTGAGAGAAAGACTGAGATCATATGCTATAGTACATGGTTTCTCCTTAATTTCTAAAGCTGGTTTAGTATTATAACCCAAGAAATGGATTATTCTATTCTATATATGCTAGGAGGATATCAATGAAAATCACAAAATATCAAAGAGACAGTTATTAAATTTCATTATATAGTGTAAGGAACTTATGGATATTATTTTAATAGTATATATACTTTTATGTTTTATTTTGAGTTCTAGAATATGGAAATTCTAAAATTTCTATCAGTTTACTTATAATGAACGTGTTTTTGTTCATAGATATGAGACAGATATTAAGTGTTACAATCTAGAGATTTTTGGTAGCTCCAACCCCTTAGGCAACAGTTTTTTCTCATCTTCTGGCCCAGCTCATAGAGAAATCTGTCATAGGCATGGGCTGAGTCTATACGAACTCAGAAAGAGGCTATCACCCTGAGCCACATGCTACACTTTGCTCTTAGCACTCCCTGAATTCTATGGTGTCATCATGAACGTGTAAGGAATGTACTCTCACTTTATAATCTCTTTCATCTTTTTTGGAGAAACTCCACAATTCAGAATAGAGGGTAATGGAATTAGACGCGGCTTGGGGTAGAACTATTTTTTTTTCACATATGTGCAATTTCAAGCAATTGTATATAACTTCTTTGACTTTCACCAGTGAAATGAGAATAAGAATACCCACCTCAGGGCTGGAGAGATATTTCAGTAGTCTAAGCACCTTCTTTGCAAAGGCAAGGACCTGAGTTCAATCCCTTGTACTGCATGCCATGCCAGCACTGCCCCAGGCATGCCAAACTGATCACAGAGACTGGGTGTTCTTGAGGGGCTAAAAAACAAGAGGATCACTAGGAGTCTGAGCTGTGCAGTGAGACCCTGTACTAAATACATATTTTTTTTAAATACATACTTGTACAGTTTTTATAAGAATAAAAGCAATGGTTATAAAATAATTAAGCTCATGGCTTAGAGGGACATTTGTCTGGTTGAAATGGTGATGTGGAGATGGAGGTGGTGATGGTAAAGATAGAAAGATGGTGGTGGAGGTGATTGGTTAGGAGAAGTGGCTCTTGTGATGGTGCATACAAGGTTAGCATGGATAATAATGATACAGAAGGTAGTTACAGTGGTGGAGATGGTGGTAGAAGTGGAGATGGAGGTGATGTTAAGAGATGTAGAAGGAAAAATGGTATAAGTGATGAGTTTCTGAAATTGCTAGAGCTAATAGGAGTGATAGAATAGATGGAGGGAGGAGAGTGGTGGTGGAGGTGGCCAAGTTGGTTTTGGATGAAATGGTGGATGTGGAAATGGTGATGATAGTAGAGTTTGTGGAGGAGGATATAGTGGAGATAGAAGGAGTAGTGACCAGGAGGTGGAGGTGGCACCTATTGTAGTGGTAGTGTGGTAGTGAATGAATCTACAATGGACATGGAAATGGGAGTCATAGTAATGGAGGAAGTGTTACAGCTACTGATGGTAACAGCAGAGGTAGAAATGAAGGCAGCAGTAGTGGTTGCAGTGGTAGAGAGGTGAGAAAGACAGTAGAGGCAGTGATGATGGAGGTGGTGATAATGAAGTTGGAGGTAGGTGGTGATGGAAGGGAAGTGAAGGCAGGAGCAGAGAAGGTAGAAATGGAGAAGCAGTATGACAATAACTAGCAAACAGGGCAGTGGACCACATGATAGATCTACCTTAGGAATCATGATGACAGCTGGAGCATGTCAATCCTGAGAATCTGTGATGGAATAAGATGGTTTCAATTGATAGCAGGTGTAAAATAGTGAACATTCCCTGTTCAATCTTAAAGAAAAAAAAAAAAAAAAAAAAAACAGATCATTTGAGAATGAAGTCTTAACTTCTGAATGGTTCTTTATTTCTGCTGCTAAAGTTCACCTTCTCTGCTTAGTTTTCTTTCCTTCAAGTACACAGATATTTGAATAACCATGTGTATGCGTGTGTGTGTGTGTGTGTGTGTGTGTGTGCGCGCGCGCGTGCGCACACTCAGGCTTGTAGGTCGTGATGAATTTGGGTCCACCTTGCAGAGACTTGTCCTCCTCTCTGGCTCCTTGAGGCATGGTTTTCTGTGGTAAGGTGACTACTTGTGAAAATGTGCTCCTTCTTGGGCCCTTCCAACATGGCTCTGATGTGCCAGCTTAATGCTGTGAAAATAGAGAGCATGCAGAGTATCTGTGGAGCTTGTTCCCTGTAAACACATGGGAAGCCCATCCCCCACCTCTGACTCTCAGCCTCTTCTTTTTCGTATTTAGTTGGTTTATTTTGTTCTGAAATGGTTGCTTCCTCAGCTGCCTGAGGCATTGATTTCTAGATCAGTGATAAATTCCACCCAATTAAGCCACATGTATTATTTCCTGCACCACTTTCAAAACAATGTTTTTTGGACTACGCCACTCTGCCACTGGCCTGAGGAGAGCCTCTCCTTCCTGGATGCTGCTTCCTTTGCCAGTTCAGAAGGCCAGAGCCACACTGCCCAGCACGCAGTCTCACAGGGACCCTGGGGGTATGCCAGGCTTGCCATGGTTTCCTACAAGCCTGGTGTTTGTACTTGTCTTTTGCATTGGCTGATTTGAGAAGTTCCACTCTTGTGGATACATCTCACTGAGCCACAAAGCGGATTGAGATCTGTGGCATCTTCTTGGTGTGTGGGTGATGCTGGAAATATGTCTTGTCCTACACTGTGGGTAATGTGTTTTGCCAGGACCCAGGACCTTTTGGGAAGTATCTGCTTTGTTTCAACTAAGAATGTTTTATTGTTCAGAAATGGTCACTTGCTGAAGCTCTTTTTTCATCAGCCCAACTTTGTTAAGTGTTCACCAAGCTTGTTCATCTTCCCCTTCTGACAGTGTTCTGGCCAATGAATTCACAAATTCAAACCAGGGAAGCAAAATGCATTGGATTTCTTATACTTGAATATGTTTTCAACAAAGCAGAACACAGCATCAACTGTGCCAAGCGGTGTCATGACTTTGCAGAGATTTTGGCTAGTTAGCTGCCTGCCAATGCAAACACATGTGGTCCTTCAGCCTTTGTGGGCATCTTCTAACTTGGATGGAGCCCGCTACATGGTGATGTTTGGCCTGTGGAAAGGACAGACCCATACGCCCTGGCCCATGTTAAGTGGCTCAGTACATTCATAGTGCTTAAGATGATTCCTCTCTTCTTTACCTATTTCTGTCTTTCTCTGGGAACATGTAATATTTAATCTGCCAGATCCATGCTAAATGGTTTCTGTAGCTCATCACACTTGGTTTTCAAGCCATGGATGAGACATATATTTGTTTTATTATTCCTGTTTCATGGAGGGGAAGTAGCTCTCCCAAGACCATAAAGTTGGTAAATGATGAATCTGTGGTTTAAACATCCTCAACTTCTACACCAGAACTTTCCCAGGGTTGGAGACAAACATGAGAAAAGAGACAAACAGCGTTAGCTACAAGTGTTGATGGTGTGAGTAGAAGGTCTCTGAGACTTTCAGCCACAACACTCATTTTTGAGAAATGAAATAAAAGATTTCTTTTGTCCTCAACTTTAAGAAGATTTGTAGAAGATCTTCATGGCCACAATGCCTGGCACAGTCATAGCCCTGAGCCAGAGAGCAGTGTAGAAGCCAGAGAGCTTCTCCTTTCTGCTGAGAGGCTGCGTTCATGCTTCCTGTTGAGCTTGTATCCACCTCCACTAGCCTCTCCTTCTTTCCCTTTTATGCCACATAGTGTAGACTTGTCCAACCTGAGGGAACATCAGAGAAGCCATGTTCTTGATTCATGTTGAAGATGCTTCTGGGTTGGGTGCAAGGAAACAGGGCCATGGCTCATCCTTAGCTTGGGATAGTCGTCTGCAATTGGATTTACTCACAAGCATGAATAGGAATCAGAAGGTGAGGCAGAAAGCTTCATGCTGAGTTTTGACTAAGGGAAGAAAAGGAGGGGAAACATGATGTATAATAACTGCGTGCTTGCAACTAACTGACTTGGGTTTGGATAGATTTGAAACAGAACATTTACACTGCCAACCAGGGGATGTATAAAATGGATTAGCATTTCTGGCATCACCTATGACAAACTGAGCAAGTATATTCAGTCAGAGATCCTTTAGATCTTAAAACAGCATACCTGAGAAGCATTTCAGAGAACACAGATGTCTTTCAGAGACATTATCAGGCCTCTGTGCATTGTGAAATCACTACTGGTATTCATGACAGAAAGAGTGCAGCATTGTCACTGGTCTGGATTGCTTTACAGAAGAGTATTATTCTTTCTCCCAAGGGTGTCCCCAGGACACTCACACAGGAGAACTTCACTTGAGCCACAGGGAGGCACTTTGAAGCTGGTTAACCTCAATAAGCTTTCCTGAACTGGAAAAAGGCAGAGTTTTTCTTCAGATAAGAGAGAACATCAAAAGTTTGTGAAAATCAAGATACAAAGGAACCAACAGAGAGCTTGGCTTTATGATCATTGAAAAATATAGTGTGTCTCTCTAGATAGTGGCTAGAGAGAGGGTGTTATTTGAAACAGCGTCTATCTGGTTGGTCTCCAAAATAGGTTAAAAGGAAGAGGTAGGAAGGAAGGAGAGAAGGAAGGGAGGTAGGAAAAGGAAGAAAGGAAGGAAGCACAAAGGGAAGATGAAAGGGAGGAAAAATAAGGGGAAGGAGCAAAGGAAGAGAGGGAGAAAGAATAAGGCAGTGACATTTGGGGGTGCTTAAGCTCTATGTGGATTCAGGGGGTGTAGCTCTAGGAGGAAGCTGTTGGGAAGGTAGATAACTTGATATAAAGGTAGTTGCATTTGGAGATCTTCAGTTCTCATTATAGTGGCTCTCTTTTGCCTCTTAAAGGCAGGAAGAGGAAACAGGTAAACTGAGTGATGTGTGTCTGTAATCACAGCACTGGGGAGGCTGAAGCTGGTGAATCATCGTGAGTTCGAGACCAGCCTGGGTTACAAAGTGAGCTAACAGCCAGCCTGAGTAGCATAGCAAGACCCTATACCAAAAAGACAAAAACAAAACAAAACAAAACCAAAACCAAACCAAACCAGGTAGCTCCATGCAGCTTTCAAGTGTCAAACATTCATGGCTATCTCTCATATCACTGAAATATACTCCTGGGATGGATAAGAACATTAGACTCATTTAACCCCATCTTCTCTTCCAGACAGGGTCTATGAAGTGCTAAATGACATTTATAGAACATTCAGTTTGGAGGGATTACTGAGTGGCTGTCACTTCTGAATCTCCTTGTGGGGTAAGGAAGGCAATTTTAGACAGTGTTCTTTACTCGTATGCTCATATCATACCTCTGAAATAAGGCCTCTCTTACTGCCAGTCTAAGCATCATGCTGCTGAGAAACAGGAGCTGTGTGCCTTCCAGTTGTCCATGGATTCACATATATATTACTCCTTTCCCTAGACCTGTGCTCACAATGGATGGCCAGTAAATACTGTTTGGTTTACTATTAATTAGAAAACATATGATCCTTGTTTACTTAGCTTCCAGTCACATTTTAGAGTGGTTTATGTTGTTCTTACAGCTTATAAATTCAAAAATCACAATAGGTTGTGAGAAAATGTACTGAAAAAATAACTAACTTCAAAAAAAAAAAAAAAAAAAAGTTGATTGCCTAGCACTCCAAAAACAATCCCTATAAATGTAGTTTTTAAGGTTTTGGCCTTAGGAGCAAAGAACCAAGGGAAAAAGTCATAAGGAAACTTGGATGCAGAATTTTGGTAAGACTTCAGTTTCCTATCTACCATTCTTCTAAAGTACTTTCAAGAGGAGGGTGAAGTGTCTTTATATCAGACAAAGAGCAATAGAGAATGAGTGGGTTATAGCAGAACAGGCTTCAGGATCTGATATGGTGGTGGATAACAGTGTGGCCTCTGCCAAGACTCTTGTTACTAAAAAGTCAGAGAGAAAAATTGAAAAGTGTTCAGTGAAAATCTAACATACTGTAGTTCTGACAAGCAGCAATGAAGGGCAGAGACAATTGGTTTGGACAGGCTAATGAGGAGACCTAATGAAGGCCTTCAGGGTTACTTTTTTCCTTTCCTACAGAGATTAGTGTCACTGGTGTTCACTCTTACACACGGGAGACTGAACAAAGGACTGAAGTCCTTGAAGGGACAGATCTTCACAGTGTGCTTGGAGTCACACTCTGCAGCCAAATAGATGTCCATGACAGAGCACTGCAAAAATCAAAGACTGTGAATTTACTATTTTTATTGCTTCCTAAAGAGGATGATTCTTGTGTGTCACCCTTACATTTTGATAGTTATTTTCAGTAGTATGCAAATAATTTTCCAGGTTAAATGCAAACCCAGGTTGTCAAATTAGAGTTGAAATACATTATGGATGGTCTGAAATTCTGAATAATTTTGTTTGGACTAGTGAGAAACCTTTTTAATCATTCCAACAGGAAGTAAGAATGAGCCCTAATTAAGCAGCCATATAGATAAAAATTTTAGCCTTCAGTAAATCATTGTTCTAAAATCTTATTTAAATCTATGAATTCTCAAGTTTATTAGCTATCTTTAGCAGTGTTGTCTTAAATCAGTTGATTCAATTTGCTGTAAGTACAAATAAATATGTATTCCTTCTAATTATGATGATTATTCAACCTGTATTCCCCTGACAGTTCCAAATTTAACTGTGTAGTGTTATGGTTTTCCCACTGATCATAAAAATGTCCCAGATAATCTAATATTTTTTCATTCACGCTGTCTTGCACATGTGGAAGAGTCTGACTCTCACATCTGGAAGCAGCAGGGCAGTCATTTCCCAGGCCACATGTCTGTCTCTTTGGGGGCTTGGGGGAGGCTCACAGACATGGGTACTGTTCTTAGACTTTTTAATTGAGGAGGCAGAAAAGAGGGGACAGTATGGTGAGGAATGAAGCAAATGGTGAGCTGAGCTTAAAATTTGCATAGGTCTAGAGCTGAAGCTGAAGCTCAGTTCAGTTTTTATGAATTCCCAACTAGGTAAAGCTGGAAGTTATATCTACATGAGACAATGGCTGTAATCTAAGATTCATTCTCAGATACTACCTGTCTATGAGGTAAAGAGATAAATGGTCCAAACATTGAGTCATTTAGCAAGCATTTATTGAGACTATATGACTAGTATATGCCAGCTACTGCTTAGAGCACTTGGAGATATAAGAACATAGTAAACAATACTCTTTTGTCAGGGTGTCTATATTCTGAGCAGGTAAAACCTTCCATGAGTAAGTTAAAATGTAATCTATTTAATGAAATTTTATATTATTTATGGTATTTTATCTTTACTATTTTGTATTCTTTTTATGAATTTAGATTAAGGTCTATAGGGTGTATAGGGTCTTGCTACATAGATCAGATTTGGAGTAATTCTTCTGTTTTCAGTCTCCCAAGCACAGAGATTACAGATGCATGCCATCATGCCCAGTCTCAGTTGACATCTCAGCATGTCCCTGGGGGTGGGGTCAAGCATGGTGGAATCCTGACTGCTGTGCTACTATTTTGTATTCTTTAAAAATCTTAAAAATGTAATCTGTCATTTGCTAGTGAATATAATTTTTAAAGAGCAAATCAGGTAAATGGATTAAAAATTGAAGGAAGAGACATTTGAGATAGCATAGTTGGAAAGGCTTTCTCTGTGAAAGTAATATTTGGGCTGAGAACCAATGTGGTGAAGGGGGAAACACTGGAGATATGCAGGGAAAAAGAGGGTAAAGCAAGTACCAGAGATCCAAGGTGAAAATGTTGACAAATTCCAGTCATAGAAAGATGCTAGGAGGCTGGCCTGAGCAAGAAGATGCTGAAAGTTAAAAATGACAAGATCATGAGACATGGTCCATGGAGAGCCTTGGAGGAATCTATGGTAGTTATCATGGGAAGCCTCTGGAAGGACGATCTCAACTTCTGTTTACCAAGGAGCAGGCTCCAGGAAAAGGGACCTTAAGCTCATGTTCAGACATGGTGAATTTAATATGACTATTAAGTTTCGGACAAGTATTGGAGGGGAAATTTGTTAAACAAGTTTGGAGTTTAGGGAAGATACAAATGCACTTTATGAATCAGTATAAAAGGAGCAACTGTGGTTAAGAGATTGGATTCGATCAGGTAAACAATCGAGTAACTACATAAAGAAGATGTTGGACAGCTGTTGATAACAGAAGGGTTAATAACATATGAATGGATTGACACAGCTTTATATCATGGGCTAAGTAGTTTAAAGTATCAAGAGGGTCATTGCCCTCTTTCTTTGTGTGAGATGAAGCTCATTTTATCCCCTCATTACCTCTTTTAAGGGAAAAAGAGAGCAAAGGTGATTTTTTATACCCAAGATATTGATGGGAACACTTACTCCGACAGGGAAGGGTCACTGCTCTTTAACAGGCATGGATCCATAGCCAGTCTTCTGGTAGCCACTGCAGTTCTGCATGGCTGATCTTGAAAGACATTCTTATTCTTTGAGGCTGACAAACTGTATTTACTTTCTCTGTGTTCCCTTATGCAGCAGGCTGCCCTTAAGAGATTGAATCTTCAGAAAGGTGGCCCTGGCCCATGTGGTGACATTTTCTGTTCTAGCATTCAAACCTGGGTAATGGGTTTTTTTCAGCCACGCTTGTTGGTCCACAGCTGGCTGGCTGTCTCAGGACATGTTACTTCCTATGTAGAAATTGTCAATTTACTGGATATAAGGGGAAAAGAATGGAAATACTCATACCAGCTGGGAAACTAGATCCTTTAATGTCTTGTTCAGCAGAGAATTGTGTTTTGGATAGCGTTATTTAACAGCTCATGGTACCATCAATTCTTCATTCTATACTGCTCCTAGGAGCTCCTCACAGGAGAAGGAGGAGGCAGGCTTAGGGAGTAGAATATCAACAGAATTTCTTAATGGTGTGCTAGCAGTTGTGTGGTTGCCTGAATATGATGAAACTTCTTCAGATACTGTGGGGTTTTTGATGCTACTGACTCTTCCTACCTGACTAGACTAGTTCCTGCAGGGCAGGGATTATGATCACAGACATATTCCCAGTGACTAACATGATCCTTGGGCCATGGGAACCATTCAATAAGCCTTGTTGAATGAGGAAAGGAAATAGTGCCCTTGGTGTTATCTATTTTCTTTGAAAGGGGGCAGTATCATGTTCTCACTATGGGCCATTCCTTCTTCCTTTTTCCCATGGCAGGAGAATTCACCTCTCTACCAATGATCCTATTATTTCCAACTCTCTGGAGGAAATAGTGGATCTGCAGGCCATTGGTGTCCTTGGCCTGGAGTTTAGAAAAATCCTATCAGTCCACTTTCAATTGATTCTTAAACATTTGAATTCTTGCCTTCCATATGGTCATCTTACCACCCCAGAATCATCTGTGAATTCTAATCCCATGCATACTCTATCATATAAATTTTTTTTTGGTTAGGAGAATTAGAAGTCTGTTTTATCCCTCTCAGTCAGGTTTCATCTCTTCTCTGTGGGTCAGTCCCAGTAAACTCACTAACCCATGAGTTTCTCAGAATACTTATGGGATTTGAAACCTGGGTCACAATCATTTTGTATTTATTACTTACATTAATTATCTATATGCATCAATAGAGAAGTTGTCAAACTTAGAGTTTACCAGAATCACCTGGAAGGCTTGTTAAGATGGCTACCTAGATAGATATCTCTTCCAGATTTTCTGATTTTGTAGGCTGGAATGCAATCTGAAAATTTGTAGTTTTAAAATGTTCTCATTTGATACTCTTGATGTTGATCCTGGGACCACACTTTGAAACCTATGAAGCCAGTAGTTCTCTGTCCTGGCAGCAGGTTAGAGTCACCCCAGGGGAATCTTTACTGTATACAAAGCTGTCTTAGTCCAGAAGAGTTTAATAAGAATCACTGGCAGGAGGACCTAACCACCATTAGATAGAAAAGAAAACATTTGCTCCCTCTCCTGGAATTGCCACAGTTCTGTAACATTGGAACTTATGCTTTACTGGCACTGTTAGAGAGACAAATGTATCTGTGAAATGTGCCTTTAAGAATGTTCATGGACTACATTTCTTTAAGATATAGAAAGTGTAAACTAGTACCTGTAGCACCATGGGAGCTCCATGTGCAATAGGCCTCTTAAATCAGACTGGGATTTTGAAATCCTAAAATCTGATTTTAGCAAACTTTTCAGTTGATTCTGTTTCACACCTGGTATTAAGAACAACTGTCCCATTAGGTAGGCATGCATACTGATATTTAGCTTCATTATTCTCAAGTACAACTATACAGTTAGTTTCATTGAGGAAATTTTAAACATATATAGCCACCACACTTCAGACATTTGGATATAATTGTCCTAGGTGGGCATTAGTAGTTTTCAAAATGCTGCGATTGATTTTATTGTACAGCAAGGGTTGTGAAATGATGGAGATAAATACTGCTTTGGAACCAATTAACCTAACCATTTACAACATCTATAGCTCCATTTCCACATGAATGAATAGACCTTCTGGTTGACCAGATTTGTTATAAATGGAAACGCCAGTTAAAATTACTATCACTAAGTTCTGAAGGAGACTTTTATTGAAGTAGACTATATGAGAAACACAGTTGTAAGCAGGTAATTGCTGCTACAAGAAATGTGATGGAGTACTTGAGGATTTATGGATTAGAAAGAAGATACGTGCCAGAAGGGGTGGAAAATGACATTGCTTAATATTTGGCAACATTAGCAAGAAATAGGAAAAATGTCTATGAAGTTATATAGAAGAAAATTAACATGATGAGAAGAAATATCCGTACCAATAGTGTTTAGCAAAGTTATGTCTTCATTTTGTACTCTGAATAACTACTATGGAGACAACAATATGCAGTATATGAATTATTGTGGCTGTCGTACTAATGTGTTTTGAAACTGTTTCACTATTATTTCTTATTAAAAACTATACATTTTTCTAAAAAAAAATAAATTCACAAGAAAGAAAATTAACATGAAGATTAGGTGGAAGAAATTAGCATGTATTAGAATAAAGCGTTCTGATTTTTCTAATGTCTTTGCTGCCAAGCAATTCTATGCAATTGAATTTTAAATCTCTTTCAAATAGTGAAACATGCAACAGAGGTA
>PVKN010025435.1:0-14139 GCA_004027915.1 Capromys pilorides | reverse complement strand
AAAATACCCAACACCCAAAGTTAAAGGGAGAAAGGTTGATTTAGCTCACAATTTGTAGAGGTTTTAGCTTTTAATTGGCTGGCTCCAAGGTAGGCTGGTATGGCAGAGGGGCAACAGTTCATGGCGGAAGACATAAAAAGTAGGGGAAACAAGCCTCTTTCTGCCCCTTTTGTCTTCTAGACTTCTGGGATTAGGTTACTGCCAGTCCAGTCGGTGGACTGATCCAGCAATCACCCGTGCTTAGCCAGCCTCCTTAATTTCCAGCATTGTACTACAGATCACACACTGTATTCAGCCACCTCTGAAGAGCCTGCCTCCTATGGCCATGTTAGGCTTTGGAGAGCATCCAGACAAAAACCATACCAGTTACAGTAATTCATGACATATTTAAATAGCCTAAGGGTGCCTGTTGTCTATTTTAAAAAAGATACATCTCATCAAGACAACTAGGCTCTTTATAAGAAATCGTATCACATTACTCATGTGCTTAATAACTTCTGGAAGTGTGTACTCATTGGTAGGCATTCTTTTTTCCTCTTTTTTAATTTTATTGTATTTTTTTATTTTTTGATGTACCAGGGATTGAACTCAGAACCCTGCACTTTCCAGGCAAGTGCTTATTCTACTGAGCTAACTGCCCGACCCTTCCTCTTTTTCTTAAAAGGGAAGTGCAAATAACTTTTCCCAATCTCTTTTGTTGTTTAAAAAAAAAAAAAAAGTCAAGTTCAGTAATGTTGGTTTTGCTTTCAGTGTGTGTAATAATTTCTGATTAAACTCTCCACATTAGGTCTTAGTATACCTGTCGTATATTGTGTCCACATCAGTGAGAATAGTGAGTTCTTAATCTTAAAATCGATAAAAAAAATCAATCCATATCTCTATCTATCTAGCTATCTGTCTACCTATCTATCACAGGATCTTGCTACACAGCTCAGACTCAAAGTGATCCTCCTGTCTCCAGCCTTCCCAGTGCTGGGATTCCAGGTGAGAGCCACCACACTCAAGTTTTGGTGTCTGGGACAGCACACCAAGTGTTACAGGGCCAGTACAGCTTGTGGTACTGGGGATTGGATCTGGGTCCTTGTGCTTGCCAGGCAGGTACTTAGACCACTGAGCTATTTTCCTAGCCCCTCTTAATCTTTTTTGTCCCAGCGTCATTTGTTAAATAACACACCTTTTATTTACTGATTTTTTTTTTTTTTGTTTTGAGACAGGGTCTCACTGTGCAGCTCAGGCTGGCTTTGAGCTCACTTTTGTAGCCCAGCTTGGTTTTGAACTCACACTGATCCTCCAGACTCAGCCTCCCAACTGCTGGGATTACAGGCATGTGCCACCATCCCCGGCTGATTTTTTTTTTGTATTTTAGTACAGGGTCTACATAGGGTCTCTCTATGTAGATCGGACTCCTAGTGATCTGCCTGTGTTCAGCCTCCCAAGAGCTGGGATTACAAGTGTGGGCCACCATGCCCAATCTCTTTTTTTTTTTTTTTTAATTATTTATTTGTTTGTTTTCTTGTTGTGTTTGTTTGTTTGTTTCTTTATTTATTTTGTGGCTGGCTCAGCCTGCCCTAGTGGTGGGGCTGGCGCAGCATGTGGTGCCGGGGATCGAACCGCAGTCCCTGCAGTTGCCTGAGCTTTCCTCAGCAGGCGCTTTAGACCACTGAACCATCTCGCCGGCCCCACCATGCCCAATCTCAATCGTCACCTCAGTGTACCCCGGGCATGGGCCAGGGCCAGCACAACACACCGGCTGGGGATTGAACCCCAGCTGCTGCATCTGCCTAAGCAGGCTCTTTAATCCACTGAGCTATTTGGCTGGCCTTGTTTACTGATTTTAATACTGCTTTTCTCTTGTATTTGTTTTTTAACTTTTTTTTTTTTTTAATGTATTTAGTACAGGGTCTCACTGCACAGATCATACTCACAGTGATCCTACTGTTTTTAGCCTCCAAGTGCCAGGATTACAGGCCATGCCCAGTCTCAGCCATTTAAGTGTGCCCTGGGGGCGTGGCTGGAATGGCATGGGGATTGAATCCTGGTCCACTGTTGGTTGTCTAAGCAGATGCTTTAGTCTGCTGAGCTATCTGGCTGGCCCTTTTTCTCCCTTATTATTAAGCTGTGCCTGTATTCTATCCCATTTGTGTATTTGACTAGATCTGTACCTGTACTTTGTTGTCTATTATTATAGACTAGATATGGAATGTCTTTATCAGAAGGGTCTTGACCTACTTCTGGCTTTTGTTCTTTTTTTGGGGGAGATCTATGGGGTATTCAGGGTGTCACTACCAGATCCAGACTCATAGTGATCCACCTGTTTACAGCCTCCCAAGAGCTAGGATCACAGCTGCATGCCACCATGCCCAGTCTCAGTTGCCCTTTCAGTTTTTCCTGAGGGTGGGGCCGACATGGCAGGGCTTTTGTTCTTTCGAATATACTTTTCACTCTCTTTTCAAAGTTTTTGTATACACCTTGGGTTTTTGAGTGAAACATATTGACTTTTTGAATGAATTGAGAATTCATACATTGAGGATATTGTGCATTCCTGTATATAAAAATGGTATCTTTCCGTATGTAAAGTGAATGTCTCTCAATAACTTCTGTGAGTTTGCTTATAAAGTCTTTTTTTTTTTTGAGACAAGATCTTGCCATGGAGTTCAGGCTATCCTTGACCTCACTATATAGTAGCCCTGGCTGGTCTTAAATTTGTAGTGATCCTCCTGCCTCAACTTGCAAAGTGCTGGGATTACAGATGTGCACCACCACACCTGGCTATAAAGTTTTGAAATCATCTTTGGTTAGATTTATTTTTAGGTGTCTTGTCGTTTTCACACTTATAAGTGGTATCCTTTCAAAAATGGTATTCTCTAAATATGTGTTGGCATATACAAAAAAAGTTGATTTGTATATGTTGAGCTTTGTCAAGGCATCTTGCAAACAGTTTTTTTGGTGCATTTAGCCTAGGCCTTTACACTTGTGTCTTATCCTTGAGCTGTAGCCACAGCAAGACCCTGTTTAAAAAAAAAAAAAGCATGGTATTTGCATCTGTGTCTATCCTGATTACTTATAATAGCTAATAGCATGTAAATGCTGTATAAATATTAGCTGTATTGGGCTGGTTGTGGTAGTACACACCAGTAGTTGCAACACATGGAAGACTTGGGAGGATCATCAGGGCTTTGAGGCCAGCCTCAGTTCAAAACCAGTGTGCACTACACAATGAGACCCTGTCTCAGAATATTACAAAAAGAATAGTTGTACTATATTAAGGGAATAATGATGAAGAAAACCCTGTATACAGTAGAGATGCATTTTTGTTTTCTGCATTTAGGACAGGTTCTCACTACACAGATCAGACCTGTAGTGACTTTTCTGTTTTCAGCTTCCCAAAGGCTGGGATTACAGGTGCTCATCAACTCACCCATTCTCAATCACAGTCTCAGTATGCCCCAGGGGCGGGGCTGGCATAGCAGGCCAGGGATTGAACCCTTGGCCCCTGTGTCTGCTTAGGCACTTTAGTCCACTGAGCTATCAGGCTGGCCCCAGAGTTGAATTTTTTTTTTTTTTTTAATGAGCATACTATACTTATTGGGGGAAAACTCCTGTCTGAGACAGGGACAGGAGGGGTCCCCCACGTAGTTGGCCCCCAGAGATTTTTTGAGGGTGGGCGGGACTGGGGTTCAAACTCACGACCTTGTACTTGCCAGGCAGGCACCTGTGCCATGGAACTATCCCCCCAGCCCCTCCCAGAGATGCAGTTTTTAACTGAATTTTTAACTTGCATTTGTATCCAAGGATATGGGAGCTTTGGATAGAGAGGACTGATTATAATTCTGTTTGTAGGAAGTGGCCAGGCAGCAAATATCTAGAGGTTGAAGGTAGACTAGTAGATGATGACCTGGGGGTTGGGGCAAGATGGGGAGTGGTTGCTGATGAACATGGGGTTTTTTGAGGTGGTGCTGAAAATGTTTTAAAATTAAATTGTGAAAAAAAATTTAAAAAATGAAATTGCGTTTGTGCAAATTTAAATAAACTAAGACTGCTTTATGTGAGTGAACTCTGGTGTGTGAATTACATCTCAATAAAGATACTAAAAGAAAAAATGAATATAGTTTTTGTTTGATATCCCCAAATTCCTGTCTTCACAATGCTGTACCAATTTGTATATTTTTCTTTTTTTTTAAATTTATGTTTTTGGTAATACATATTTGGCTTACTACACAGCTCTGACTTATAGTGAGCCTCCTTTTTTCAGCTTCCCCAGTGCTGGGATTACGGGCATGTGCCACCACTCTAGACTCAGCTCAGCGTGCCAGGGGGCGAGGCCAGTATGGCATGCACTACTGGGCCCCTGCGCTTGCTTAAGCTGAGGCTTAGTCTGCTGAGCTATCTCTCCAGCCCTCTAATTCACGTTTCTGTCAGAAGTATTTTTTTAATCTTTTCTTTTTTGTACCAGGAATTAAACCTTGTGCTTCTCATGCAGGTGCTTGTGCTACCCAGCTGTATCCCCAGCCTATCCGCATTATTTAAGCATATCTATTTTTCAACAGTTTTACCAATAGAATGTTGTACATTTTTTTCATATCTGATAGGTGAGAAATGGTATGCCATTTTACAAAATTTTTCATTTCTAAGTGAATTTGAGCATCTTTTTGTATTTTTTAAATTTGTTTAAAAGGTTTATTTAGGGGCTGGCGAGATGGCTCAGCGGTCTGAAGCGCTTGCTTCAGCAAGCTTAGGCAACATTAGGGACCGCAGTTCGATTCCTGGCACCATATACTGCGCCAGCCCCAGCCCCAGCGCAGGCTGAGCCAGCCGTAAAATAAAGTTTAAAAAAAATGTAATTTCTTAAAAGGTTTATTTAGTACTGGAAATTGAACCCAGGGTTTCTAAGTCTCCTCTCCACATCCCTTGGTTTTTAGGCAGTTTTACTGAGTTGGCTTTGAGCACATTGTGATCTACATCAGCCTCCAAATAATTGGGATTATAGACCTATGGCATGTACCCCCATTTTAGACTCTTCTATGTTTGAAGAACATCTGTGGACTGTGTGTTTTCTTTGTCTTGGTGCTTTGTTCATTTAAGCATTTTTACGTATCCCTTTATGATATATAGTATTCTGTATTTCTATATTTGAAGAGAAGGTTTCACCATGTATTCTAGGCTGGCCTACCTGACCTAGGCTGGCTTCCAACTCATGGCAATTCTCCTACCTCTATTTCCCAAGTGCTGGGATGTACAAGCATGTACCACTGTGCCTGGCTTAGTATTCTATTTCTAACATCAGAAATTGAGTTTTTTTTCTTTAGTATGTAAATGAAATAATAAACATACATTTTGATGAGTGATCTGTGTACTAAGCGACTAAATGGTTGAACAGAGTGTATTCCTAGTTTATTGTAACTAGGTTAGCTATAGTTGGTCATTTTGACATTTATATTTTTGTAATTATTTCTGTAGTTTTTTCCTTACTAGGCTCTGAAGGTTGGGTCTTAACTTCATTTTTGTGTTCCTAGCATAGTCCTTTGTTTGGCATGTAGTAAGTGCTCAATAAATAGATTTTGGCTGTGTGTTTCCTTTGGAGACAGAGTCTTGCTATGCAGTTTAGGCTGGCCTTGAACTCACTATGTAGCTCAGGCTGGTGTCAAACTCATGGTGGTCCTCCTGCATACTTTTACTATAGGCCTTCACCATAATGTCTGGCTCTCAATAAATGTTATATTACTTATTTATTTATTTATTTGGTACAGGGTCTCACGCAGATCAGACTTCTAGTGATCCTCCTGTCTCAGCCACCCCAGCTCTGGGATTATAGGCATTTGCCACCACACTCGGTTTCAGGGATGGCAAGGGGTGCCTGGAATGGCATACAGTACTGGAGATCAAACCCAGAACCTTGTGCTTGCCAGGCAGGCACTTACACCACCAAGTTATCTCCCTGGTCCTCAATACATGTTATTTTTTTTTAAAAAATGTTATTGAAAGAGTGGAGAAGCGATGTCACTGGAGGGAAAGAGTTGACCTTGAGGGACAGGTGAAATTTGGAGAACTAAAGCAAAGGTTCCTGCTGATGTGAGAACAGCAGCAAAGTGACGGAGGAGAACACTGCATGTGTAGTGAGTAGCGAAGAGCTTGTCTGATTAGAGTACATGTGTTTATTCCTATGACTTCATAGGTTTACTGCATACCTTGCATATGAAAGGCAAAGGTTTAGGCTATATAAGCCACTGACTTAAAAAACTTACATAAAAAATTTTAAAATGTCATCCTTTGGGAAAGCATTTGGAAATAAGAGTAAGAAAATAAATACGGGGAGGACTTTAAAGTGTCCTTAAAGTGTTGGGCTTGATGTGGTTGATAGAAGTAGCAGTGACAAGAGAATGTTTTGTTGGAAGCTGCTCTCCCCCACATTTTGGGGAGATATTTACTGTGCCCTTTTTTTTGTTTTCTTTTTTTCTTCCCTGCAGGGTCTCTACACAGCTCAGACTCACAGTGATCCTCCTGTTTCCTGCCTACCAAAGGCTGGGATTACAGGCGCACGCCACTGTGCTGGGACTCCATCGCTGGCTCAGCGTGCTCGAGAGCCGGGCCGGCATGGCAGTCGGGGCTAGGAACTGAACGTTGGCTCCTGTGCTTCCCTAAGCAAGCACTTAGTCCGCTGAGCTATACCACCGGCCCTCACTATGCCTTGATGTAAGAGAATTATAGAAAATACAAGTTGTGAGTGGTTGAAGTTACATTGGAGCTGAGATCTGGTCTATGGATAGAGGCACTGGCCAAAAGGACCAGCAAGGGAAAGATGCTTAAAACAAAAGTTTAGAGAACTACAAACGCCTGTTGAAAAAGTTGGAATAAAAGGAAGTGAGGCTGGACAAGTGAACAGGAATAGTGAGAGGAGTATATGGACCTGTCAGGTGAATGTTTCATGCTGAAAAATAGATGCAGAGCCTAAGTTTATTACTATAGTTGGAGCACTTGATGTTTGGTCTTTCAGATGCTAAGGAACCAGTGAAAAATTTAAGGAAGGGCTGACATTTTAATTCTATTTCAGATCTCAATATTGTGGTAGATAGATTCAAAAGAAGGGACATTAGATGTAAAGGGGCAAATTCTCAGGCTTTTACAATGTAAATAAATGGTAATGTGGACCTGAATAAAGGTGGGTGGAGAGAGGGCTTTCATGTGACTTCAAGATACTATATTTATACTTTTGTGGGTATTGGGGTAGCTTTTGAGCTGTATACAGTTTTGGGGTTTTTTGGTTTTTAGTTTTGGACTTTCTTTTTTTTTTAGAGATTTATTTATTTATTTTTTATTTATTTATATTATGGCCGGTTCAGCCTGCCCTGGGAGTGGGGCTGGCACAGCATGTGGGGCTGGGGATCGAACTGTGGTCCCTGGGGTTGCCTAAGCTTGCCTAAGCAGGGGCTTTAGACCACTGGGCTATCTCGCCCGCCCCATTGAGCTGTATACAGTAAGACAGGAAATACTTTGGGAGGCATTGTAGAGAAAATGATGAACTTGTTTTGGGACATTCTAGGCTTATCCCAGTTATTACCTATCTTATTTAATGACATTATTTTTGGCTTAATTTATTTTTTTTCCCCGCATTTATATTGTAGTAAAATGCCCAGCATAAAATTTACTATCAGCCATTTTGTAGGTATTCATTCCATTTTTAATAAATACATTGAAAATGCTGCGAAACCATATCCAGAATTCATTTTATCTTGTAAAGCTGAAACTGTACACCTATTAAACAGTACTTCCTTATATCTCCTTTTCCTCAGCCTTGGCCATCATTATGCTTTTTCTGAATACTCTAATTATTTCATATAATCTCATATATTTGTCTTTTTGGTAATTACTTCATATAATCTCATATATTTGTCTTTTTGTTGGAATTTGACTCATTTGATTTAACAAAGTCTTCGAAGTTTATCCATGTTTTCACATATCGTAGTATGGCATCATTTGACATCTGCACTAGTGTGGTTTCTCTATACCCTTGGCAACCCTTGTTATTTTTTTTTTTTTTTTTTTTTTTTTTTTTTTTTTGTTAATATTAGTTACTCTGGGGCCGGCGAGATGGTTCAGTGGTCTAAAGCGCCTGCTTAGGAAAGCTCAGGCAACTGCAGGGACTGCAGTTCAATCCCCGGCACCACATGCTGAGCCAGCCCCACCACCAGGGCAGGCTGGGCCAGCCACAAAATAAATAAATAAAGAAATAAACAAACACAACAAGCAAACAAATAAATAAATATGTTTAAAAAAAAAATAATAATAGTTACTCTGGGGCCAAGGAGATAGCTCAGTGGAATAAGTGCTTGCCTGGCAAGTGCAAGGTCCTGTGTTCAATTCCTGGTACTGCCAAAAAAATAAAAAAAAATAAAAAAATAATAATAGTTACTCTGACTGGCATAAGGTGTAGTATCTATTGGTACTACTGGGGAGATAGACTAGGGAGATAGCTTGGCAGCATAAGCACCTGCCTGGTATCCTTGTACAAAAAAAAAAAAAAATACCTATTGCATCATAGTTTGATTTGAAGTTTTCTAAAGATTAGCAACATAGGCCCGGCCAGATAGCACAGTGGACTAAAGCGCCTGCTTTGGCAGAGTGCAGCAACTGGGGTTTGGATCTCCAATGTGTGGTGCTGGCCCCACCCCTGGGTTAAGCTGAGACAGCAAATGAGACTGGGTGCAGTGTCACGTGCCTGTAATCCCAGCACTTGGGAGGCTGAAAAGAGGAGGATCATTACAAGTCCAATCTGTGTAGTGAGACACTGCATTGACTCTGCACTAAATACATAAAAAAAAAAAAGAAAGAAAAATAAGATTAGTGATATGGATCATTGATCATTTCATGTGCTTTTTGGCCATCTGTATATTTTTTACAGAAGTGTCTATTCTTTTTTTTTTTTTTTTCCTGTACCAGGGATTGAACTCAGGACTTTGCGCTTTCCAGGCAAGTGCTTATCCTACTGAGCTATCTCCCTGGCCCCTAGAAGTGTCTATTAAAGATTAAATTCACTCATTTTTGAAAGGATCTTCAAATGTTGAAAATATATATGTATGTGTGTATATATATATTTAAAATCCCTTGCTTGATAAATAATTTTCCAGTAATTCTTCTATTCTGTTGGTTATCCTTTTTTAAAAAATTATTTTTATTATTTTTTAAAAAATTTATTTTTCATTACTGTTTTAAAAAGTTTAGTATAGAGTCTACAGGATCTCACTATGTAGATTGGACTCATAGTGATTCTTATTTTCAGCCTCACCAGTGCTGGGATTACAGGCGTGTACCTCCATCTCGATGCACCCTGATGGTGGGGCTGGCAGGGCACAATGAGGATTGAACCCTGGCCACTGCGCTTTGCCTAAGCAGGCACTTTAGTCCACTGAGCTATCTGGCCAGCCCCTTCTCTTGGTTACCCTTTTACCCTATTGATAGAGTTGTACAAAAATTGAAAATTTTTATGAGATACAGTTTGTCTTTTTTCTTTTGCCTATCCCTTTAGTATCATATCTAAGAAATTGTAAGTCCAGAGTTGTGAAGGTTGTGCTTTAAGTTTTCTCAGTGCTTTGTTGTTTTAGGTATTATGTTTAGGCCTTTGATTCACTTTAAATTTATTTTTTATATGTGATATTAATGATCCAGCTTAATTCTCTTGCATGTGGGTGGCAAGTTTTCCCAGCACTGTTGAAAAGATTTCTATTTTCTTTTTTTTAAATTTTATTTATTTATTTGTTTGCTTGTTGTGTTTGTTTGTTTCTTTATTTATTTACTTTGTGGCTGGCTCAGCCTGCCCTGGTGGTGGGGCTGGCGCAGCATGTGGTGCCGGGGATCGAACCGCAGTCCCTGCAGTTGCCTGAGCTTTCCTAAGCAGGCGCTTTAGACCGCTGAACCATCTCGCCAGCCCCTCTTATTTTCTATTACATAGTCTTTTTTTGTTTTGTTTTACTAATTTTATTATTATTATTATTGTTGTTGTTATTGTTATTATTACAATAGTCAATACATTGCATAATGTCTTCATTGTAGTTGTTCAGAGTCTGTCGTGTAGTCTTGACACCCTGGTCAGAATCATATTTTAAAAATTGAGTTTATCTCAGAGTGCTGTATTTTGCGCCATTGTTTTATAATGTCTTTATGCCAGTACCATACTGTTTTGGTTACTACATGTGGCATTATGAGCCTGTCTTTTTCTTTTTTGTGTGGCACTGAAGATTGAACCTCAGGTCCTTGCATTTGCCAGGCAAGTGCTTATTCTACTGAGCTATATATATCCCTAGTTCCCTACATGTGGCATTATGGTTAGTTTTGAAATCAAGAAGTGTGAGTCTTTTTGCTGTTATTTTTCAAGGTTATTTTAGTTCTCTAGGGTTCTTTGAGATTTTATATGAATTTTGTGATGAGTTTTGTTTCTGCAAGAAATGCTCTTGAGATTTTGGTAGGATTTGTATGGAATCTATGTATCATTTTGTGTAATAGTGACATTTTAATAATAGTAGTCTTCTAATTCGTTAACATGGAATGTGAGTCTATTTGTGTGTAATTTTTTTCTCTTTGGTACTGGGAATAGAACTCACGGCCTTGCACATGCCAGACATGTTCTTGTGCTACTGAGTTGCATCTCCAGCTTTGTGTCTTTAACTTCTTTTAGCAATGTTTTACAGTTTTTACTGCATAAGTCTTTGACTTCTTTGGTTAATTCCTATTTCATTCTTTTTGCTGCTACTATAGATAGAATTGGTTTTCTAAATTTCCTCACCTAGTTGTAAGTTGTAGTACACACAAATTCAACTGATTTTTAATGTTTTCTTTAATCCTGTTATTTTGCTGAACTTTTAGAACTATTGTTCTAATAGTTTTTCTTGCAGACTTTTTATAGTTTTTCCTATCTATAAAACCGTGTCACTTGCAGGGAAACATAATTTTACTTACTCTTTTCCAATTTAGATGTTTTGCTTAATTGCTTTGGTTAGAACTTCCAGTACTACATTGAATAAAACTGGCAAAAATGAGTATCTGTTTCTGATATTTTTGTCTTTTAATAGATATTATGGGGCCGGTGAGATGGTTCAGCGGTTTAAAGCTCCTGCTTAGGCAAGCTTAAGCAGTCACAGGGACTGTGGTTCGATCCCCGGTACCACATGCTGTGGCAGCCCCACTCCCAGGACAGGCTGAGCTGGCCATAATGTGAAATAAATAAATAAGTAAATAAATAAACTTTAAAAAAATAAATAAAAAATAAAACTTCATGTGCTTGAAGTTTAAAAAAAAATAGATATTATGGTGTTTTTCATTAATGGATTTTATTATGTCAAAGTAAATTGCTTCTACTTCTGATTTTATTTTGAAAATTATGTTTAATATTGTCAGCTGTTTTTTCTGTATCAGTGGAGATTATCATGTGATTTTCCTCTTCATTCTGTTAATGTGGTACAGAGCACTGATTGCCCCGTGTTGAATCACCCTTGCATTCTAGGAATAAATCCTAGTTCATGGTGTGTAACCTTTGGTTATTTAAGATATTCCTTATCTTATCTTGGGTTGTTCTGACCATTATGGAAAGGGAGGTATTGAAGTCTCCAACTGTTGTTATGGCCAGCTCAGCCTGCTTTGGGGGTGGGACTGGCACAGCATGTGGTGCTGGGGATCAAACCACGATCCCTGTAGTTGCCTAAGCAGGCACTTTAGACCGCTGAGCTATCTTGCCAGCACTGGATCTGATCTTTTTATACAATGAAATACTACTTATTGTCTGACTCATTTCTGACAGGGAGCTTTCAGAAGATTTATATGAATGGTTCTTTTTCTTTGTCCTTTTTACTTGCTTCTTTACCTCATCTTCAGAATATGAAGAACTGCTGGAAGAATCAGAACTCGATGAAGAAAAAGATGAATACCTACCAGATTTCTTTTCTTTCTTTCTTTTTCCTTTAACTGAACTTTCATTTCCACTTAATTTCTCACTGTTTTTCTGATTCTTTCTTCCAATTCTCATTCATTTTTTTTCTTCAAATTCAGTCAAAGCCTTAAAGCCTTTTTCTTTTCTAGTTGCTCTTTCACTTCTTCCAAGGTAGGCCAGGTTTGAGTCAGATAACCCTGGATGATTGGCCCTGAAAACTAGATTGGACCTCTTGTTCTGGCCATTGCTGTTGGATTCATGTAGGCTACCCGATTGTCCTGTTTCTCTGTGGTGCCAGATGGAGTTTTTTATAGCATAAGGTTTAAAAAAAAAAAAAAATATATATATATATATATATATATATATATGTAATTTTTTTATTTTGAAGAATAAAAGCAAGAGCAAGAAAAAAATCACAAAGAGGATAACATAATAATACATACCATACAGATTTTCAAAACAAGAATAGCTGATTAACAATGATTGATACATTATTTTTATTGTCAAATCTGTTGCTCAGATTAGTTATGCAGGATGGGACGTATGATTATTACCACATGCTTTCAAGAAAACTTAAATTTTTGTTCTAATCTCTCATTTTCTTTTATTACCTTTTAAAAAATACTTCAAAGAGAGTATAGTAATAATATGATACTAGAAACGGCAAACATTTAGAAGACCAAGGTGACAGGTATTTCGCGCGTGGTTTTAGTATTACACATTGCTGTTCTTAATGTAGTTGCTTAGTTCACAGATATCAACATAGAGTGTCAAGGTGAGAATTCTACCCATTAACTTTTTTTTTATTATTATTATTATTTATTTATTTATTTGTTTGCTTGTTGTGTTTGTTTGTTTCTTTATTTATTCATTTTGTGGCTGGCTCAGCCTGCCCTGGTGGTGGCGCTGGCGCAGCATGTGGTGCCGGGGATCGAACTGCAGTCCCCACAGTTGCCTGAGCCCTCCTAAGCAGGCGCTTTAGACCACTGAACCATCTCGCCGGCCCCCCCATTAACTGTTATTTTCGAAAAAGTCATGGATATTCTTAGGACAATTGCCCTAGCCATCTTGTATACATGTATAGTTTTGTCCCTACCTTCTTTCCTACCTTTTGTCTTTTCTCTCTCTTTGTTGTTTAATCCTTAAGTTTTGTTACTTTCCACTTACCTGTGTCTATTATACTTTGCAGTTTTTATTTCTTCTTTTGAGTTCTTACCCTAGGGAGACAATATGATATTTACACATGTGGGTCTGGTTTTTGCTATTTAGTAAGTTGCATCCACTTAGCTATAAAGGCTTTGAGTTTGCTTTTCTTTATAGCTGAGTAATACTCAGTTATATAAAAATACTGCAACTTTTTATTACATTCTTCAAGTGTTGGGCATTTTGGTTGTTTCCAAGATTTAGGTGTCACAATTGTGCTGCCATAAACATGGGTGCACATATATATCACTATGATGTGATGTTTTCAGTTCTTTTGGGAAAATTCCTAGAAGGGGAATAGCTGAATTGAATGGAATTTCCAGTCCTAGTCTTTTGAGAAGTTTCCACACTGAGTTCCAAACTGGTTGCACCAGTCTGCATTCCCACCAGCAGTGGACTTCTTTGGACTACAACAAATACTCCAGCATTTTTTTTTTCCCCAGGACTGGGGACTGAACTCGGGACCCTGTGCTTGCCACACAGGCACTTACTCTACTGAGCTATCTCCCCAGCCCCCATCTCCAGCATTTGTTGTGGGTTGATTTCTTTATGATAGCCATTCTTTCTCGAGTGAGATGGTATCTCAGTGTTGTTTTAATATGCATTTCTCAGATGACCAGTGAAGTGGAGCATTTTTTTCATGTATTTATTTGCCTCTTGTATTTTTTCTGAGAAGTGTGTATTCATCTCAAATGCCCATCTAAAGTTTTAACACTCAAATTTGAATTTTATACAGCTTCAATAACATATTAAAAACTCTGTTCTTCATAGTTCCCCACCTCCTCCAATAACATAACAAAATTTTATCTTTATACTTTGTATAAAATCATCAGCTATTTTATTACTTATTTATTAAAAATAATCAACTATTTAAAATATACTATTAAATTTTGTAGAAAAGTCTTTTAGACTAAAGTCTGTTTTAGTCATGTAGATACAAAAAAATAGATACAAGCTATTACAATAATACTTCTGGGGGTGGGGGTATAGGTTAGTGGCATAGTGCCTACCTGGCAAGCACA
>PVKN010025434.1:0-14123 GCA_004027915.1 Capromys pilorides | reverse complement strand
GATAGTGAATACTCATAGTTTTAATTGATTAATGAAATGTATAAGAGACAAAATAAATAAACGCTGATATGTATATGATCTCTCATGAATAAATAGGGGGATGTTCCAGGAATCAGTTGAAGTTAAGAGCATTATCCCGGGAATTTGTATCATAGTACAACAGAATTCAATTCCTAAAGGCAACCAAGGGTTATAAATTGGTGGCCTGAATCAATAACCATTTTCCACGTATATGCTATGTTTCTTAGCTTACAAATGAATTTTTTTTTTGGGGGGGCAGGGTTTTGCTGTGTAGTTCAGGCTGGTCTTGAGCTCACTATGCAGCCCACAGCAATCCTCCAGAGTGCTGGGATTATAGGCGTGCACTAACATACCTGACCTCCAAGTGACTTTTGTCACTTGTTTTAAAATAAATTTTTGCCAAGACTAAGACAAATTTTATTTCGTATCAATATTGAATTTCTATCTTATACTTTACAGGTTAACTATGTTGAAGAAATTAGTCACAGTAAGTGTTAATAGTTTGGACAAAAGTGGCAGACGTGGTCATAAGTGAGTGTTGTTATGGTGCCTGCTCATTAGTGAGTCTAAATTACTGATCATGGTCAAGCAAATTGAAAGATCAGAAGTAGACAGATCAGAGATATTGTCAGAATTAATAGTAATTAATTATGAGTGCTGGGGGTGGGGAGATTGAGAGATACAGGAAAACTGACAATGACTCTGGCATCCATGGGGAATATTTATGTTGTAGTTAAGTCTGTGGGTTGTGATTGACCTAGCTAACCAGAATTCTATGGAGACAAACAGGGAAAAGGCAACACTGTTATTTCCTCTTCTCTGCTTCCTTCTTCTCTATCCTGACAGACACAACAAAAGTTTGCCACATGATTTTTAGCATGGACAGTGAGGAAAGTCATTTTATGCTTTTAAGGCATAGATGTTTCATCTTCATCGGACTGTGAGTCTAAGTTAAATAATGGATTCTGGTTCCATTAGCTTGCATCTAAATTCTGCTTCTTAGCTTGCTAGATAGTAATTTGGTTAGACTTCTTAGAATCTCTTGCTTCCATTTCCTCAACTGGAAAACAAGGAGAATAACAGTGCCCATCCAACCAACAGATTAAATGCCAAGTGATTGAAATGACACATAAAATTGTCTTTCATAGTAGCGGGCTTTACTTTTGGGGGGGAGTTGTGACAATTCAGGAGAAAGAAAAAGAAGAGATTAGGTAGGAGGGGATCGCAGAAGACATGTTCATGAGAATCTTCAAAACTCTGTTAAATCTCCAACTCCGTCTTCTCTGAATACAAAGATGGTGCTGAGTGAGTTCAGTAGCTGGATGACACATGTGTTAGAAGCTCCTGCACCATGGCCCCTGCCCCCAGACTACTCTCTTCTCTAGCTAGATGCAAAGATTAAGTACAAGTTTGATAAGATAAATTCCTATAGATTCACTGTCCCTCTCACTAAAGGTGAAAAGTCAGGCTAATATGAACTTGTTGACTTTAGGATTAAAAGTTTGCATTCTGGGGCCAGGGCACAAGTGCCTGCTTGGCAACTGCAAGGTCGTGAGTTCAAACACCAGTCCCGCCAAAAAAAAAAAAAGTTTGCATTCAGCAACAGTTATGGAGCACTGACTGTACATCAGATATGTCATTTTAGTAGTTTTTAAAATGAATTTATCCTCATTTCACAGGTGAAAACACTGATGCCCGAAGATATGAAGAAGTAAAAAGGCTGGGAAATGAATACTGAAGTACAAGGGTGATAGAAAAATACAGTGACTCATTTATTTATGTATTAAATATATTTGGTTGTTGTCTGCAACAACTATGTGGCTTGGACTTGTGGTGATCCTGCTTTCAGCCTCCTCAGTTGCTGGGATTACAGGTGTATGCCACTATGCCCCGGACTTTGCCCAGCTCAGCCTGCCTTGGATGCAGGGTTGGCATGGCACATGGTGCCTGGGCATCAAACTGTGGTCTCTGATCTTGCCTAAGCTTGCCTAAACAAATGCTTTAGTCTGCTGAGCTATCTCACTGGCCCTACAGTGACTTTAAATTTTAAAAAATGTTATTGAAATGTATGTTAGGTATTGTGGAATAGAAAATGTCCAAACAGGGAGGCGAACATGGAGGCGGTAAGGAAGGAAGGGAAAACTCAAAAAATAAGCAAAGAAAGAAAGAATGGAAATGAAGCTTTTATAAATGGGGAAAGTAGGAGGGGTTGAGGGTGGGGAGGGGAGTGGGAAAAAAATCAAGTTACATCCCACATAGGTACAGATTCTCTATAATGAGTGAGATCATTATATATATGTAAAATGTATCAAAATCTGGTTGAAGGAAACAAATCTTTTTACATCAAAAAATACTTTACCAAGAATGGTAGAGTATATGTACCTGAAGTGAAGGGGAATATTTTGAATACTTTGATCGGGATTAATGGCAATTTATTGTAATATACTTTAAAGTCTTAAACACTCATCTTAGTTTTGATCATCCTTTGTTGATTGACAAGTTATGGCAATTTCTGTGAAATAAAAACATGACAGCGTGTCCTCATCTACTTTGTTTACTGGATCTAGCACCATGCAACTTCCGGTTCTTCCCGAAAGTCAAAGCAATCCTGCAAGGTGAACATCTTGAATCCCTTCAGGACTTTGAGGCAGCCATGTCAGTGAAACTAAAGATACTTATGAAAGAGGACTTCCAGAACTGTCTCAGAAAGAGGCAAGAATAGAGTCAGGTGTCATGGTGCATGCCTACAATAAGCACTGGGAGGCTGAGGTGGGAGGTCACTTCAAGCTCCAGGCCACCTGCGCTACCTAGTGAGTTGAGTAACACTCTGTCTCAAAAACAAAACACTTGGCTGGGGAGATAGTTCAATAAAATAGGCTCTTGCCTGGCAAGCACAAGGTCCTGAGTTCAGTTCCCAGTATGGCAAAGAAACAAAACAAAAAACAAAAAACAAATAACAACAAAACACCAGCCAAGCAACCCTCCCTGCCAAAACCTTAAAATCCAAACCAACACAAAAGATCCCCACAAAACAATGACAGCAGCAACAATAATAAACTCCAAAATTAAGCAACAACAAAAGAAAGTGGCAAGAAAGATGTGTTCAAAGCAAAGGGAAGTGTTTTGAGGTGGACTTAGGCTGATACGTTTTTTTATTGTGATATTAAAAAATTACACATTTACTGTATTTTGAAATTACACCTTGTATAACCTGGGATGACACTGCTGTGTGAGGCAGAAGATGCCCTTGATTCTGGGCCTCTCAGTTAGCAAGAGCAAGGTCAGGCCGCTGAGGCCATGCTCTCCCCTCTTCCTGCCACAGTGTGCTCTTACCTTCTCCATTTGAGCCCAGTAGTCCACCACATCTCTTGCAAAGTTAAATTCCTTTGGCATATCATATTCATTCCATTTTGGAGCTCCAACCCCTGAGAGAGACCGGCAGTGCAACTGAGGAGGGGCAGGGCAGAAGGTGTGGCAGAATTTGTGGACGCTCCAGAGGGTCCGGAACCTCACAAGCCACTGCATAGTGGAAGAGTCCTAGCAGGTGGACACAGATTTCTCAGGCCTCTACCTGTCCAGGAGAGAAATGGTTTATAATTTGTTGGTGCAGCAGGAAGTTTTCCCAAGTAGTTCCTGGATCCTTGCCAATGTTACTGTTTAGTTTCAGTTTACCAGACATCACTTAAATCACATTTAGCTTCTTAACTGAGGAATCAACCACAAAGCACAACATGCCAGGGAGGAGCCGTCACTGCTACACACAGTGGGATTCACTCCTGAGGTCTTTTCAGACATAAGCCCAGGGCAGCAGCCACATGGTGATGTCTCTTGCAGTAGAAACTGATCATTTGCAGATCTTTATTCTGAAGACCTTTTTTCCCATGGAACCCAGCCTTGTGGTTCTCAGGAAAGCTGAAGTTCCATTCTCTGGCTCCAGTTGATAGACTCAGGGTTGAGCTGTTCCATGATTTTTTAAATAAACCCTGACCACTAAAATCCTTCAAATTGCTCTTGTATATAATTGGTGCCAATGAGTAGGTAAGTCTGTTCTTTTTAGGGGAAACCATACAATGTACACTGTGGGCAACTGTCTGTAGCTATGATTCCTAATCTGAGGGAAGGATGGAGCTGGTATACAGGGATGCGGAGAAGGAAGGCAGCCACAACCCTGCAAACATGTGAGTCACTGCTTCATGATGGTTCTGAGACCCCTCTGCCTTTCTGCTCCTCTTCTATTAACTTTCTTCCATGAGCTCTGAGAAGCAACAATTTCTTCTTTGCCTGAGTTGGGCTTTTTACCATCTGGGACACTATGGATTCCCATACACCATCAACCTGAGGACAGACACTGCTGGTATGCCTTCCTTACTGGGTTGTGTCGTAATGTAAGATATTCGCTAGGGTAGTGTTCTGGGCAGGGATTCTCAATCCATCAGAAAAGCTTAGAATAAAACCTCTTTGCCCTTCCAGAGCTTGAAAAGTGTTTCCAACAGGGGAGAAGAATTCTCATTTATTAGGATCTTCCTTGAATTTTGACTGTGAAATCGTCTTAAACTACAATGGACCTACCTTCCATAAAAATGTTTTCATTGTTGCCCTTGCTTTAAACTATTAGAAAAACCTGTATTTGAAAGATTAAGAATTTTGGAAGTTAGCTGTAGACTTTACAGCCTGGACTGAGTGAGAGGTCTTAACTGATGGCAATAACTAGATTATTGGCTTCTTCAGATCTAAAGCATTCTAATTTTACTGTAGAAGTGAGTATATTGCAGGTGTAAGCCCCTGGGCACAGGCTCTTCACAGAGCACTGCTTATTAATTGTCATTTTAAATTTTATTTTTAATCAACAAGTAATAATTTTCTACACTATAGGTGCAAGTTGATGTTTTGATGTATCCATGAAAATGTTGGCAGAAGAGAGCCCCTTGGCAAATGGATTTGATATTCCAGTACTTTATTATCATGAACAATTCAGAACCCCCTTCAGTTTCAGCAATAATATGCTACTTGGATCCTATGTGTGAGGGCAAGATGAGACCTCATTGCCTGAAGCAGTAAAGCTAACTCGGTCTTGAGAAAAACATCCTGCCTGGACATTGTGGGCTCTCAGTCACTGGGCAACATTGTGTCTTGTAAGATTGCAAAAGCATAAATAAAGATCTCTGCTGTTGGCAGTGGTGGTAGTAGGGTTGTCTGCCATCCAGACAGGCTACCACCAGACCCAGCTCTTGTCTTTTGTCTGTTTTTCCTTATTCCTGCCTCCATTTCTCCCTGAGGTACAAGGGATCACACTGAGAGACCAATGGATCCTTAGAACAGTAGATTAATAGAACCAATGGGTAAAATTAGTAATGGCCAGTGATATTGGACCTTTTATACAGACCCTAACTGGAGCTGAGAATTTTCTGTTTCGTTTAAATGCTATTTTCTCCAAGTTCACATGGTTCCCACCACTCCCTATTTTCTCACACTTGCTTGCTTTTCTGCTTAGTGTCCTATCTAGCCACTATTGACATAAGAGCTTAAAATTCCTGCGGTAGGCAGGCACCTCAGGAGGGATAGGGTTTCCCCAAGGTCCTAAGACTAGCCCATCTGCTAGTTTTGCCAACACATGCCTCCCTCCACAGGTGTGAGCTGCCTTAGAATAACTCCTGACCCAGTTGCTGTTTGTCTGCACAAATGTTTTTAAAGTTACCTTCCCCAAAGTCAGTGAAAACAGCCCTTAGAAAGTGGCTACTGGACCAAAACAAAACAGAGAGCAAGATACAATGACAAAATTTATTAATTCTGTATGCTGGGCTAGATTGTGTCTACCACAGTGAATCTGTTGGGGTCCTAATCCCCTAAAAACCAGAATGTGACTGTTTGCAGAAGTTTGCAGAATGAGGTTCAAAATGAGATCTCTAGAGATGTGACCGGTCCCCATCTAAGAGACGTGGAACACAGACACACATAGAAGAGTCATGCCATGGGGACATGGAGACAGCTGTCCGCAAGTTGACAAGAAAGACTTTCAAGTTTTCGCCTTGCTCTTCGAACTTCTGCCCTCAAAACTATTGAGAAAATACATTTTTGCTAAGTCGCTCAGTCTGTAGTAATTTGCTATGGTTGTTCTACTGAACTGATACAAGTAGCTCTTGGTATTTCATAGTTGAGCAAATAAGAAAGATTTGCTTTTGACATCATCTTACATATGTGTTTGCAATTCTAATTTAATCTTCTTCATTTGAGAGGATGTGGTGGGCAGAGTGGGGCTTCAGGGGCCAAACAGCGCAGGTGCAGATTTCAGCTCCTCAGCAGTTTATCATTTTGGGCAATTCACATAAACTCTCTAAAAAAAAAAACACTGGAAAATTGGCAGCACCTGAGGCTGTGGTGCTGCAAGGGTGGCATAGTGCATGTCACATTTAGTACCAGTGCAACACAGGCAGTTATCCTGGAAAAATGAGCAATTGTTACACTCTCTGTAAAGCTCTCCACATTTAATTAAGATTGGCCAAAAGAAACAGCTCCTTAATTTCAGGCATAGGATCTAAGAGAGCAAGTGGGGATTGATTCTATAACAGACACTGCAGAGTCCAGATTTACACTCACCTGCAGTTACATAGAAACCTGATCTCACGAGGTTCAGAAGACTAAAAGTCAGAGACACTTCTACAAGGAATGATCAATATATATGGTCACTGCTGAAGTTAAAAAAAAAAACTTTTCCAGTAAAAGACATATTGACATTAATCTCTCTCAGTATACTCCCCATCAATTCAAATACACTTAGCCCATTTTTCTGGGCAATTTCAGAAGTATTTCTGCAAATTCTCTTTCCTAAGTGTCTTTACAAGGTGTGATACAAATTATAGTGAATACTGCTGTGAGTGCTGTCCTATGGAAAGGCAAGCTTGTAAAAACTTTGCATCATCTCCTCATCCACCTTAGTAACTGGATCTGGCACTGTATAACTTCTGGCTATTCCCCAAAATCAAACTGACCATGAAAAGTAAATATTTTGAGTCCATAAGGAACACAAAGACAGGTGGTAACAGCACAACTAATGACACTCATGAAAGAGGGCTTCTATAGCAAAAAGTAGCAAGAATGATAGAAAAAGTGTGTTCAAGATGTTGGAGAAGTATTTAAGAGGGGCTACTGGCATTGTAGCTTCTTTTTACAGTAAGAACTTTTTTTTAAAGTATCACCATATTTTTGATCACACAGCATATGTGTAGCTCTATATTTATCTTTGTAGATATATCTATAATTATATCAATGTGTATAATTCTACCTATATATCACAGTACATCTATATTTCACTATATACTATAATACTATTGATTTCTATATATCAATAACTATATCTACACTAAGTCTCTATATATTTATTCCTCACAGTGTTTAATACATAGTAAGCACTCACTAAATTCATAGAGTCTTCTCTTTTGTCATAATTCACTAAAGAAGGGAGAGAAAAGCCAGCATGCCCACACAATATCTCAAATAGAGAAAAGCACATTGCTTGCTTCCAAGATGTTTATTACAATATGCCATGTATGATTTTAACACTACCAGAGATCAAGCAGATTGAAAGAGTTCCCACTCTCTTGGGATGTATGGCCCAATGGGGTCCTGTGATATAGTTTTAAAGAATAATCTTTTTTAGTCCTTTAAAGTGCTTTCAGAAATCCACATGGCAGTGTGACTTTGGGAGGTGGCTTGGCTCAGGGTTATGTTCTTGGGTACGAGTATATTGAACATTTTCTGCAGGCAGCTGATATCACAAGCTTTTGGACTCAAAATGCTATTTAATGAGGCAAGGCACTAGTGGGTTATAGGGGATAGAGAGAGACTTTAAGTTTGGTTTCATGATTTTTAGATACTGTCCGTGTGTTTAGTCTTTTTTATTTTTAAAGAATACAAAATAGTAATAGGAAAAATAACAGCATTAGAAGTGATACAAGATTTCACTAAACAAAGTAATAGTAATACAAGATTTCACCAAACAATTGTTGCTGTGTTACAGGATGCTATCTTCAAATTAGTTGTTCAGATTACCATATATAAACATGTACGATTCGTTTAAAGAAAAAAGCAAAACAGGGCCAGCGAGATAGCTCAGCAGTCTAAAGCACTTGCTTAGGCAACTGCAGGGACTATAATTTGATCCCTGCCACCACATGCTGTGCCAGCCCCACCCCCAGGGCAAGCCATAATATAAATACATAAACAAAGTTTGAAAGTCAGAGGCCAACGGGCCACAATCACAACAATAGTCAAAAAAAGCTAAACAAAACAATAATAAAGACGTTACAAGAAATTCAAAAAAAGGAAGAAAAAATATCAGAATAAAAAACTTTTAAGCATTAGCTGCTTCTTTCAAAGGCCCAGCAGAATTCAACAATACAATTATCCATCATGTGTTTAGTCTTGCGGGCACATTATCAACCTACTTTCCAATAAGGATTAGCGAGATAATCTAATCCAATAAGGATTAGCGAGATAATCACACCACCCCCACACAACCTACTATACAGTAAGGGATCAGTACATGCCGAGGCACCCTTCCATTCCCGGTCGTTGTGAAGCCAGATTCTTTCTGATTACATTATTTTTTAAAAAATGTGTGAAAGATGTCTCCTTCACAGAGACTGAACTAAGCTCTGCATAGTGGGGTTTTCTGTCAAGCATTTCCCTCCTGCCTCTGCACTCTTCCCACCTGGAGTAGCCTCCCTGTAAGTCAATCACCCCTAGGAGCCTGGCAGACCCACAGCACATACCAATTCCCTTGTATTCCTCTCATCATCACTATCCTCACTATCCTCACTTTGTGATGAAGGTATCAGAGATGTTAAGGGACTTCTGCATAGTGACCATGGAAGGGGGATTGTCAGAAGTTGACAACTTGACACAGGACTTTTAAGTTTAGGGCTTCTGTGGTATGTGTATATGCCTCCCCCTCTAAGAGAAGCTGCCTTTTGCCCCTCTTACCTGGTGAATGCAAGCTGTGGTGGGGCACGTCTGGGTGGGCTTTGTAGTCCTGCTGTCTTGCTCAGGTCTGTCCCAGCACTGTACACGTGCCTAGCAGGATGAGGCTCCTGGCTGAACCTTGAGCACAGAATGAGTGTCTGGGATTGGATGATTCAGCAGGGGGAGGAGATGCCAGTACAATAGGGCAGAAAGCAACACATGGCCTCCAGTGATAGTCAGAAAACTATTTGTATGAAATTATCTCCATTTGTATGGAGTGTCTCAGGTCATCAAAGAACAACAGCCAGTGAAGCCCTTCACTCACTCTCCACTGAGGGGACCATAGGTCACAAAGTCTATTCAGTGCCAGGCCCTCACAGAGTTAGAGCTGGGCTTGCTATTGATTATGTGTTGTTTACAACCTAGGTTTTCACAGGAAGTGGCCTATACCATACTTTTCTGCAAGAGCTTATTGCAGGGGTTGTTAGAAAAAGGGGAACTTCTAGGATCCTGGTCCTGCTTTCCCAGCATTCTTACCTGCCCAACTTTCTTTGAACCTGTGAGAAAACTACCGTGGCTTAAAGTTGCCACAAGATTGCTGGAGGCAGGGTTGAGGAGGAAGCCAGGCTTAGAAGTCTGTCTTGTGCTACCTGGGTGATTCACTTGGGGTGAAGTTTTCATCTGGGCTGTACTTTTAGGGAGAAAAGTGGGTGAGAAGGGAGGGAAAGGTGAACGGCCACAGTAAGCTGCACATTAAACTCCAGAAGAATCAAAGTACAAGTCAAAGTCACTGAAGCAGAAAAGTGGTCACTTCTGAGAAGAGAATACAAGCAAGAAGAGGAGAACATACATTTTGCATCTCAGTGAGTGTCCCCAGCAGAACTATGACACCAGCATATGATAAAAGGGACAGTCCCTAGGGCCAGGAAGCCTGGGTTTGAGTCTAGCTTTTATCTGTTGCCCAGCTCTGAGACGCTGAGCAGGTTTCTTAGCCCTCGGTGCCTGAGTTCCCTTATCTGTAATAAACTGGAAAGTAGAGAGAACAGAACTTTCTGCAGATTCCACATTTGTTCTTCCTTCATGCACAGACTCTCCTTTAGTCCCCCAGGTCACTGAATGCCAGTTCTGGGCATTGAACCCCACATGGAAAGGACAGGGCTTTTAAAGAAAGATATTAAATATTCTGGTCTCTTTTCTTCTGATTTAATGCCCCTGGAAACCATGTGTGGAAAAGGGGATTACAAAGTGGCAGAGACTTTTATTTATTTATTTTTATTTTTTTGTATTTAACACAGAGTCTATAGGGTCTCACTACGTAGATAGCACTCATTGTGATCTGCCTGTTTTTCAGTCTCCCAAGAGCTGGGATTACAGGCCCACGCCAGCACACCCTGTCTCAATTGCTGTCTCAGCATGCCGTGGGGTTGGGGCCCACACAGCATGTCAGGGATTGAACCCTGACCGCTGTGCTCTGTCTAAGCAGGTACTTTAGCCTGCATAACTATCTGGCTGGTCCTGGCAGAGACTTTTAATCAACCTACTTTTCTGGTTGACTTTAGCTAGTGGAATCTCCTGTGTATTTTTTTTTTTAATTTTTATTTTTTGAATGTCAATACTGGAGATGGAACCTAGGGCTTTTGCAGTGAGCTACTTACCCATACCTGTCTGTTTGTTTGTTTTGAAACAGGGTCATACTAAGTTTCTAAATCACACAGGTGGGGTTTGAACTTGTTGTTCCCCTACTTCAAACTCCCAGAGGGCTGAGATTACAAGGATACAACCTGGACCCTTTATATTCACTACCCTCCTTAATTCTATAACAAACCTACTGCTAATTCATTACTTAACAGATACTTAATGGGTGTCCTTCAGTTGTGTATACAACTTTGAACATATCTGACTGAGATTACTGCTCCCAAGGTCTTTGTATTTCCATTATAGAGAGGCAAAAGACAATAATCAGAAAGTTATCATGTTTGCATCCTGTACTCTGCACAACTACTTTGAAGACAATAATATGCACCGTATTAATTATTGTGGCTGTCCTACTAATGTGTTTTGAAGCTGTCTCATTGTTACTTCTTTCTTATTAAAATTAATAAAATTTAAAAAAGTCTTAAATAGATAAGAAAAAAATGGAAAAGTATAGTAGGATGTTGTGACTATGCTAATGGGAAAGGACGACATGCAGAGGTCTGAGATAGGAGAAGAGGCCAGCTTTGAGATGTGACCTACAGATGGAAGTAATTCTAAGTACAAACACTTGAGGCTGATGTTTTCAAAGAATGGATGGGAGACTGGTGTGTGGATGACTGAGTGAGAAATGTGATGAAGAGTGATTCAGGTTTCCTGCTTATTGTGTTTTCCTCTCTGTGATGAGAATGCAAAGTTTTTGGGAGCAGTAATCCTATAGGGCTTGTTCACAGCCAAATTCAGACCTACAAGATGCTTATTAAGTGTCTATGAAATGGATGAATGTACTAGAGGGCTGTGATAGGATTAGGAAGAGTAGTAAATGCACAGGGCATAGGTTTCCATGCCTGTGTTGTAGCTCTCTGGGATGTTCAGACAGGAGGATCTCAGGTTCAAGAGAGGAGAAGAGGCCAACTTTCCCCATCCTGGGCAATTTAGCAACATAGTGAGATTTTTCTCTCAAAATGAATAAAACAAACAAAGCACAGGCAGAAGATATGCCAGGAAGGACCTTTACAGACACAATAACGAGAATAGATTCTACCCTAAGTGCATCAGAAGGTTTTGACAAAATTTAAGAAGAAAGAGACAAGAAATGAATTTCCTTGGTTTAATTTTTAGCTAAAGTAATATAGGAAAGTAATATTCAGATAAGTAATAGTCCCATTTTAGAGAGTGTGGGGTTGAAAGGAGTGAATGGGGATGTGGGGATGTTCCTTGGGTGGCCACTGAAATGGAGTCAGCAAGGGACAGTGGGGGCTCAGGCAAAAATGCTGGCTCTGGAGACAGATGAAGTAAGTAAATAGAGAATAACAGGGTTCTAAGGCCCTGTTAGGAAGATTTGTTCTTATTTTGATAGGGAATAAAAAAAGACAAAGGGAAAGATTGGAGCCTTTTTATTTGTGCAGTGATAAATATGGTAGCTCATGATTTATATATGAAGAAACTGACTCTAAGAGATTCTATAACCTGTCCAAAGTCACAAGGCAACATAAAGTATTGACTTGAGCCCTGTTTTTTCCATTGACATAAGTATTTTATTTATACACACACAAACAAAAAAAAACCTCAGAATGGCCCTTAAGAATGTGAGCTAAAACATGAGTTCTGATTTTGACTATGAACAATTCCCCCAATATTTAGAAAATCAGAGGAAATATATCAGGCTACCAAATTCTCTTTGCTGATAAAGGAAGTAAGTACAAATCTTTGTTTATTTGTTCAAAGTGATCAGTGTGATCCAGGAGCAGAACATCTTTTTAGAGTGGCACAGCAGGCTCCCCTACAAGGGCTGCAGCAGGAAGAAGTGGAGCTCAGCAGCCAGACCCAAGCCATACCCACCTGGATGAGTTTGAACTTGGTAGAGTCAGATCTGATGCTAAAGTAAGATTTCTACCAAAGCTCTACCCAAAATGTAAGGGGCTATACAAAGGCAGGGCTATGCAAGGTGACAAAGCGAAGGAGCAAAATGTGCTCTCAGGACTCAAGCTAATCCAGAACAAATTTAGGGGACAATAGCATAGAAGAAACTGGAAATCACACACCTAAAATCTCTGAAATAATAGCATCTGAAGTAAAGAAAAACTGCAGAAAGATATAGAGGAAATCAGATCAGAAATAATTTCTGAAGTAAAAAAAGAAATGATAACTATAATGAAAGAAGCACTTCTTTAGTGCTTCTAAAGAAGACACTGATAAAAAATAGAGGAGGACAAAAAAGTTATGGAATCCTTGAATTAGCAATATAGGAAAGAAATAGAATCCATGAAGCAGATTCAAAGTGCTATACAGGAAATTAAAACCTCAATCACAAACTGGCAAAAACATTTCAATGAAAGTGAAAATAGACTTTCAGACCTTAAAGACACCATTGCAGCTAGTGAAAAGGTAAGAAAAGATCTCTTAAAAACAACTAGGATGCAGAAAAAATAATTCAACATCTGCAAGATGATGCAAAGATGAATAATGTGAAACTAAAAGGCATCAATGAGAAAGAAGGAGTCAATACAAATGACATAAAAAGAATATGGGCAGAAATAATATCAGAAAACTTCCTAAATATGGGGAAACAATCTGATATTCAGATAACCAAAGCATATAGAACTTCAAATAACATCAACCCAATTAAAAACACACCTAGATATATAATAATCAAGATCCCAGAAATTCAGCACAGAACAGTATACTAAAGGCCGTTAGAGAAAACAAACAGATCACATTTAAAGGGAAAATCTGTCAGAATAACAGCAGATTTCTCCTCACAAACCAAGTCAAGAAGAGCATGGAGCAAAGTGCTACAAGTCTGGCAAGAAAACAAATTCCAACCCAGACTGCTATGCCCTGCCAAACTCTCTTTCAAGTGTGAGGGAGAAGTGAAATACTTTGAGGACAAAGAATAACTAAAGTATTTCATGATGACAAAGCCAATCCTACACAGTTTACTAAAAGACTTTCTACAAGGGGATCAAAATGACCACAACTCCATGAAGGAGAATGGAAAGAGCCCACCAAATAAGGCAAACACTAAATACAGGAGAAAAAGAGGTATACAACAACAATCTTTCAGCTACTCTTTTGTATACAGCAGCAAAATATTTTCTTCAGCATATTCTACAAATAGACTTCTCCTGCACCTTATGGGTCATGATTCTTTCTGGGTCTAGAAGATGAATATCAAGGAAATAGCAGTAGCTCAGTCCCACAAATGACACATGGCCACCAGTAAGCGTCATGGACACTGTCCATGTACACGACATATTATAACTTTGTGTAATAGCCTATCCCAAAACTGTTAGAAGTTCTGGTCATATATTTGCCATTTCAGTATTTATGTTATGTTTTATTCTTAGTAATTCTTTACTACCGTGGAAACTTTTTCTTAGTTGATAGTTTGTATATATTAAACTATTCAAACCTATGCAAGTACTCTGAATTGATTACAGATTCATACA
>PVKN010025433.1:0-14123 GCA_004027915.1 Capromys pilorides | reverse complement strand
ATATAACAGCAAGGAGCTGGACTCTGGAGACAAACTGAGTTCAAATATTGCTACTGCTACTTAAGTCTGTGACCTTAGTCATGTTACTTAGCCTCTGTCTCTTTATATTTTCTTCAGGTGCAAAGTGAGAACAGTAGTGGTACTTAGTATGAATTAAATGATTATTTTATGTAATCTTTAGAATAGTGTAAGTACAATATACAATGCTATTATGGTACCAGAACTTAGAATGAATTAAATGTACTTCCACATCTTGTTATCTCCATCGGTATTTGTGTGAAATCACATATTCATTGATAAAATTTCTTATGTATTATATACTATTTTTAAAAGGGCAAGCTAATACTATAGAGTGGTCCTATAGTCTATGGAGGGGAAGAAGAGTATATGGTATGTTTTATTAAGTTTTATTGTCACATTATGATAAAAACGTAAGCTGGTAGCTTTGTGGAGATTTTTTAATGCTGCATGTTAACACAAACTGAACAGTGAAAATAGAACAATATGGTTAATGGATTTTGATGTGCTGTTCCATTTTACGACTAAACATAACTATTTAGTGTCATTCCTTTATATTAATAATTCTTATGTGGTTTGTGGTTACATTCACAGGACCCTATTATAATTCTGTTGTTTGAAAGCTTAAAAAAAATTGTAAAGGCTAAAAAAGGACTCTCTATGTTTTGAGACAGTCTCAATATGCAGTTTGGGCTGGTCTTGAACCCAGTACAGAGCCCAAGCTAATACAACTTAAAAGGTTACTATATAAACTTCAGATTTCTGCCAGTGATTCTCTTGCCTCAGCCTCCTGAGTGCTAGGATTGTAGGCATTGCCACCATGCTCAGCTCCCTTTACATTTTAAAATGAACTAAAATTCACAATTGCTGTTAAATACCAACTTTTGTAAAGACAGAGTCTCTCTGTACAGTTCAGACTTGTAGTGGTCCTCCTGTCTCAGCCTTCCCAGCACTGGGATTAGAGGTGAGCAACATCACACCTGGCTTCTCAGCCAGCATGACATGCAGTACTGAGGGTTGAACTCTGGTCCTTGTGCTTGCCAAGCAGGTGGTTTAACCACCTGTGGCTATCTCCACAGCCCAGTAAAAATTTTAGAATCGTGATTTTCTCTAGTTTTCCTGTTAGAAACATTATTTTTTAAGACAGAATTCCAAAGTTTATATAGTAACTTTTAAAAGTTTTTTTTTTTTTTTAATTGGTTTCTAAGAATCGTACTTATTTATGGGCTACAGTGTGGTTCAGTACGTACTTATTGTATAGTAATGAAATCTTGGTGTTTGGCGTATGCATTGTCCCATACAGTAGTACATTCAAAAGCACTTTTGAGAGGTGTGTTATAATATCATCACTGTGATCACCCCACTGTGCCACAGAACACCAACATTTATTCTAACTGTACCTGTCGACTAGTCTCTCCCTGTCTTCCCATGCAGTTTATCCTCCAGTCTCTGATGACCGCTCTTACACTTTCTGCTTCTATGAGATCAGCTTGTTTAGATTCCATATATGAATGAAATAATTAAATTCAGTATATGAACATGGTTTACCCTCTTCATTATAATGTTTATTGAATGCATACTGTGTACATTGGGTTGTGGTGGTGAGTGTATGAATCAGCTCTTGTCACTGAGACACCATTTCCAGTACTGACAATTTAATTCTGCTGCCTGTGTCTGGGGATTCAGTCCTTGGTCATCTGGCTCCAATGCAGAAGTCCATGGCGGAAGAGCATAGCAAAGCCAAGCTGTTTAGTTCAAAGCCTCCAAGAAGCAGAGCAGAACTGCTAGAACGGTGCAAGGGGTCAGCTATAGACCCCAAGGCCAAGCTTCTAGGGCTCCCCTGGATAAACCTTCTAGTGTATACTCCACCAATTCCTGAAAGCAAAATAAATTGGTTTGACTGCCACACAGTGAGCAATCTTAAAAGGTGTGATACGCACTAAGAAGAAGAAGAAAAATACAACTACTTTGAGAATGAGAATGTAAATAGGAATATTCTTAACCTAAGTGTTTTTACCATGGAAACAATATTCTGACTCAAAGAATGAATTTAATTTAATTAACCAGAAAAAGGGAAAATGGGCGTTCCTAGCAAAGGAACTCTGTCTCATCTATGGAGACCCAGTGCACAAAGGAAGCATCATAGCATAGTTCAGTGATGAAGCAGAGATCAAGGAGAGAAGAGTGGGGGATGGAAGGGGAGCAGAGGAAATTCAGAGACTAGAATTTTGTAGGAAACTTTAGTAATGATTTTGTTTTGTACCCTAAGAGCATTGGGAAAACAAGCACGTATTCTAAATCAACCATTGATAGATCAGGTGTGCATTTTAAAGATTGAGAGAGCAATGAGAGAACACCATGAAGGATGGGAGAGGTGAAGTGGAGAAAGCGGTTTTGTGATTTGTGCAGGCAAGGGTTGTTTATAAGTTGAATGAATGTGGCTGAAGATGATACGAAGAAAGGATGCAAGATTAAATAGCATTCTCTGAAGTTGGGGTTTGAGAGGAAGTTGTCAGAGAGGACTTTAGGCCTCTGCCATCCACTACTATAGAATATGCTACATTTGCTAAGGTAAAAGAAAAACTAGAAATAGAAGGGTGAAGAATGCAGGTGGCTAGTAGTTCAGTTTCGGAACTCTTAAAAACAGGCAATTTTAAAGAATGCGAGACAAAAAAGAGGCAACAGCCTGAGAAAAATGTGGGGAAGACGGTTTTAAAACGTGTGAGAGGTCTTGACTTGGTAAAATACCAAGGAGGAAAGGACCTAGAAGAGAGGAAAATTTCAAAGTTGTCAAGCAACAGATGGATTAATCTAAGAAATAGATCCTTAAGAAAATTGATAAAGAACATAACTAATTTTGGTCTTGAGTAAGAGATATAATATCTCTAGGATTTTAACAAAAGAGAAAATAAGGAGAGGGATGTGTAAATGTAGTAAGTACTTAAGAAGTGGTAATTAATTTCTCTGAGATATGTGGCTGTCATTTGCAATGAAGAAGAGGAATAGGAATCAGCAGCTTGAGGAGAACTGAAGTCAAATTTGGAGGAAAACATGAAGAAAGTAGACTCTTTAATCATTGATTGGATAAATTCAAATAGTGGCATAATTGTTGTAATGCTGTCCCGGACACAATTTGCAGACCCACAAGTTTAACTGCTGTGTATAGTCTTATTATCATACATGAGTTCTGAAATCTCATACTATGTTGGTCAGTTGCTGATATATTTTTTTTTTCTTTATTTAGGCAGGCAGAAGTCCTGAAGGCTGACATGACAGGTATTGATCTATTTCTTTTTCACAACTTATTTTATAAGATTAAATTAATGAAAAGATTTTTTCTTTCCTAAATTATTTGTAACATAAAATCCTTCCTAGTTGCTGGATACATAATAACTTATTGTTTGATTTAAATATTTATTGTTTACAGTTAGGGAAGGTGTGGAGATGCCTTCCTCAACTTCTAGAACCACAGGCTAATGTAATCGACAGTGTTGTTGCCATTGTGTTAAAGGCAAATGGATGAGGAAATCTAATTGTAGATTTAGTTTAGTACCTCAGTTCTTACCATTGAACAAATTTGTCATGATTATCCATATTGTTTATGTCAGTGTCAGCTTTGAGCTCTACTACTGTGGCTCTTGAGATGCCATTCCAAATACAATCTGCCATGTGACAAAAATGGTACATGGAGCAACATCAAGCTAACATTTTTTTTTCTTGTATTGAATACCCTCATGAGTAGTACTAGAATTTACTTCTGTAGGGAACGTTTGGCCGCCAGAATCTTTAGCTAGGATGTTAAATTTGTCCAGGTAAATGATAGTCTGATAGATCAGAGTTAAAGTCATCCCTCGTCATTGCCTTTATTGCCACCAATACATTAATGCATGTTTGAGTGAATCTATAAACATATTGTTGATTGAAAACTTGTGAAGAGACCAAGAAACTGCTGATAGACTCTTGTTCTTACTAACCAGCAAACTCTTGAGAGCATTAAATACTGAATCTAGGAGATTCTGTTTGCATAATAAAATTATGGAGGTCGTACTGTTGCCAAAGTTAAAAAAAAGTGAAGTTATGCAATTATTCAGCAACAGATTTAAGTGAACTTGATTAAGTTTCACTGGTTATTGGAATTATCAGTTAACTGGTTATTGGCTATTGTAATTGAAAAGTCCGTTACTAAGATCTTATACAGATTGTCAGTTACTGAGTTGCTCAAGAAGCCAGTCAGTATTCATCCAGGTTAATGTGCCATAGAGGACTCAGGCAGACAGTATTATACCACTTTTGTAATGTATATAGTTAAAACCTGACTTCCTAACTTTATCCCACACCTAGACTCTTGTGTGGCTGTATGAGAAATTTAATCCCAGTCTTGTGTGTGTGTGGAACCAGGGTTCAAACTCAGGAGTTTGCACTTGCTAGGCAGGCACTTGTGCCACAGAACTATCTCCCCAGCCCCAATCCTAATCGCTTCCCTCCCTCTCTTACATGAAATTCCAGGTATGCTTTGCTCACAAAATGTCTTGGCATAGTGCCTGCCTGGCAAGTGCAAGGTCCTAAGTTTGATTCCTGGTACTAAAAAAAAAGTCTTGGAAGGCAGTATATCTTTATTAAAATAGTTCTTACTATCATGACTTTATTGAGTTGACATAGATAGAACAGGGCAGTACCCAGGCAACTGCTAGACAGTGAGTTGACATGGACATTTCTGTAAGGACATATGTGGTATATAAAATAAATAAAATTGTATATAAAAAGGGAAAAGTTATTTTGGACAGAGTAATATAGTTATGAGAGTAAAAAAAACAAAAACACAACTTGGTAGTCCATTATTTCAATGAAGTGACTTACTGTAAGGCTTAAGACTGAATATGAGAGGAAGAGACAGAAATCTAAATCAAAAATAAAACATTTTTTTAAAGGCCATTTTAATTTCATGGTGTTACTTCAGAGTTAAAAGATTACAAAATGTAAAAACATTTTAACCCAGATATAGTCATTAGCCAAAAGGTGTAAAAGTCATTCAATATAAAACTTCTGCAGCACTCTATGGGATATACTTAAGGACAGATTTACTTCAGTGAGTAGAGAGAGGAAATCTTTGGTGTGCTATTATGTCTTAAGCTGTTTATCAATATTTTTGTTCTGTTACTCAGATTCTAAGCTGGGTCCAGCTGAGGTCTGGACATCCAGGCAGGCTCTGCAGGACCTGTACCAGAAAATGCTAGTGACTGATCTGGAATATGCTTTAGATAAGAAAGTAGAGCAAGATCTGTAAGTATTATTGGTTGGGGTATTCCTGTGAGACTGAGCATCTTACCACAGCTTACAGTTGGTTGCTTGCTTGTTGTTTCTTAGTGTACTGCAGAGTAAGCTTTTCAATAGAAAGATTCTAATATTGGTGCTTTTTATTATTTTTTTAAACAAAGTATTTGATCATTGGTATTGCAGGTATAATCTTTGAAGGTAAGAGGAGAATGTTTATTTATTTTTCTCATTAAACTTTGTTTTAATTTGTCTCCAAATTCTGTGACAGATTTTTAGTCAAGTTGTTTCCACTAAAAAGTATTGCTTTTAAAAACTGTCACACACACACATACAAAAAGTGGTCCACAAAACATAAGAGGAGAATGTTTATTACGGGCAGCTCTTTTAAGTATCTCATCTCAAGTACTAAAAATGTTTGGTTATCGATGTGTAGCCTAAGTTTTGAAAAATCTTTCTTTGGTAAACATGATTCTATAAATTTCTCCAACAGAAAAAGTGTATTTGTGTTGTAAGAAAGTTTTTTTTTTTTTTTTGATCAAATATATTTGTATTTTTTTCCTCCAAATAAAACTAAAAGATTTTGTGTATTTAGGTTATTCCCTTTCACCATTCTTTCTAAGAAGGGTGAAAATGGCACATAACTTGAAAATCAAGTGAGTAAACAAATGCCCTTGATGAAAAGTTTTACCTTATAAATTGGAATAGAAACATTAGCTTGATGGAAATCAATGAAAAATACTGTCTTGCATTCCCATTACCCTACATTGTAGTGAAGATTAGTTTTTTTTTCTGTCTTCTATACCTTTATGTGCTTTATTTTGTTTTATTTATTTATTTATTTATTTATTTATTTATTTATTTATTTATTTATGTAGAACCAGGGATTGAACTCAGGCCCTTCGTGTTTGCCAGGCAAGCGCTTATTCTATTGAGCTATTTCCCCAGCCCTTCTGTACCTTTATATGCTTTATACTTTTAGGAAATCTAGTTAAAGTAAGTCCCTGACTTGGAACATTTTAGTTGCAAACTTTCACAGGTGTACTGTGTAAGACTCACTTTGTGAGATTATAAATGAATCAGACTTAGAAACGTTCTACTAGAAGGGGACTGTTTTGTCAGTCAGTTTAGAGTTAGAGTTAAATAACAATCGGTCAGTACCCATCTTGCAGGTATTGGGATCAAAGATACGATGTCATCATAATATTAGAATATTTGAGTTCCTAAATCATTTTAAACCTGGTGCTCTAGCACTTCACAAATTGATGTTAATAGTTAGGAATGGAAAATTTTTATCTTTGTTTTCTTTCTTTTCTCCTTTCCTGTGATTTTCAAATTAGAGAATGACTTTTTTTGAAAACTAAATTCGAAGAGATTCTGGATTTTGATGCCATATTTCAGCATTGTGTTGTTTATCCTAAGTAGCCAAAATTAAAATGTTGCTTATGTTTCAAAATGTAAAGGAAACATTAGTCCCAAGAGAAATAAACAAAACTCTTAAATAGGGATGGAACTTCACTCAGTGGGAAATAAACTTTTGAGAAAATAAGAACTATAGGGATATGTACAAGCCCCTCCACCCGTGCATGTCACTTTATGATATAGTTATTTTTGGCACAATGTATGGAAATTTGTTAAGAGCTTATTTTTGTTTGGATCATGCCACCATAGTTGTTTGAACTGGTATTCCTAAATAGTCTTTACATATTCTAACTGTAGTAATACTAAAAATTAATAGCTGAAGTCAGATCTGATTACTCAGACATTTGGTAAGCGTTTACTAAGATTTGTTGAATTCTGCTACATGTCTAATCTTGTTTGAAGAACAACATAAAATTACTTTAAATAAATCAATTCCTTTCTGTCCTCTCTTCCTGCCTCCCTCCCTCCCTCTCTCCCTTCTTTCTCTACCAGGAATCAAATTCAGGACCTTGCACTAGCCAGGCAGCCACCTGTGCTAGAGCTATACCCTGGGCCCATGAACAACTATAGTACAGGTTCACTGCCTAGCATGGTATAATTATAACCAACAATTCTTTCTTGTTCTCAGGGGGACCACTGTCTGCCCAGTGAGTCACTGCTATACCAAATAGAATTACGTTTTGTTTTCAGCTGGAATCATGCCTTTAAGAATCAGATCACAACACTACAAGGTCAAGCAAAGAATCGAGCAAACCCAAATCGGAGTGAAGTCCAGGCAAACCTTTCTCTGTTCCTAGAGGCAGCTAGTGGCTTCTATACTCAGGTTAGTTCTACATTGTATGACTGTTTTCCCAGTATTAGTGGTACATGTTCTTTTTTTGTAAACATCTTTATTTCATATGCACTTATATATAATCATTATGTGTGCCAACCAAGGTTTGATCATACAATCACAAGTGAATACACTTGATCTTAGCCAAAAGGCCGAGAAGCGATTCATCACAAGTGAATACAGATGTCCAAAATTATTTTCTATAAGACCATTAGGACAAACCTCAACTGTGCTGTCAACTTTGGAAAAAGTTATTCCAGATTACCATGTTAAGTTGGCATTGCAGAGAAATTAACAGCCATATTGCTCTAGAAATGTTGAACTTCATTCTTTTTGCAGTTACAGAAGGGTAACGTACTATATTAAATATGTAAGATCTTAGGGCTGGGGAGATAACTGAGTAGAATAAGCACTTGCCTGGCAAGCACAAGGACCTGAGTTCAATCCCCAGTTCCACAATAAATAAATAAGGCCTTATCTATGTGGGTTTGATTACAGAAACTAATCAAATAGTCTCTAAAATAAAATCTCTTAGATTGTTGTTTTGTTTATAGGTTGAAGATATAACTAAGAACAGTAAAGGGCTAATGACAGAAAACATTAGTGAAACAACAGAAGTCAGTCAGGTACAGATAGCATCAGAGCAAATGGGAGTCTATATGTATGAGTATAATCATTATGAAAGTAACAGCCAGGCATGGAGGCACACTCTTGTGATCCCAGCACTAAGGAGGTAGAGGCAGAATGATCACCATGAATTAAAGCCTAGGCTACCTAGTGAGTTCAGGGCAGTCCTAAACCACATGGGAAGATCCTGTCTCAAAACAAAAACCAAAGTAACAATTATATTGTGCAGGGTAAGAAATAGTCAAAATTTGTAACATCAAACTGACTTTCTGCATATTATTTATATTGTCAGATTTATTGTGACCTTGAAATGTTTTTAAACTACGTAAAAGGAGTAGCTTTTCCTCAGTTTGATTAATAAGCTATTCATCATAGGTTTTTTCTTTTCCTATTACGTTCTCATATAACTTCTGTGTCAGGCATGGTAAAGGAATGAATAGATCTTATCTGACCATGAAATTTGCTTTAAGCATAATCTTCTGAAAAATTCCCATTTCATTTATTTGTAATTTAAATATAAATTAAATATATAAAATTAGCACTTTATAATAAGTTTTTGAGGCTCTTGAACTTCAACTTTGGCCAGTTCTTTACATGTTGCTCCTCACTGCTATTATATTTGGTGTTATTTTTGTTTTACTCTTTGAATAAAGAAAAAGAAAAAAATCTTTTGGAAAATAGCTGTCATTTTTCAGAGATTATTTATACTTTACTTAGACCAAAGAATATTTATCACACTTTATCATTGAAAGCAGTCAAGTACAGTTCTTATTCTTAAAATTTATCTTCAAATTTATGCCAAGTATTAGCAATATAATTTGATAATTTGGAGAAAGGCATTGGTGTGCTATTAAGTAAGCAGATGCCAAATCCTTAACCCATTCTACATGCATCTACCAAAAGCCTACTGTTTGCAAGGTGTAATATTAGATACTGAGAATACAAAGGGATGTGAGACAGAATATTTACCTTCAAGGAAATACCTAGTCTGCATGAAAAAGTGGATACAGTATAGGTGTCTTCTTTCTCCTGGCTGTAAGGATAACACACTAATTTCAGGTAACTTCAAAAGTATATAAAATTTGAAACTTTTTTCAGTAATTGTATCAAGATACATCACTACTTTTTGTTGTTGTTCTTTTTGTACTTTTAGTTTTTGTTCAATGCCTTTTCGTTTTCTGATGAACTTTGGATTTTAACTTATTTAAGCTAATTTTAGTTAGCAGATTTTTTTGCCCTTTACAGATGTATAGGCACAAGGACCATCAAGTAGATAGTTCCTACTACTTGCTTAGTAAGAAAGGGCATACAGGATTTATAGTTAGTAAAATGTTTTTTATATTAGGAAAAGGATGGTACCTTTTGGTTTCTTTTGAATTGGGTCATTGGGGTGTTACGCAATATTTTTTATTGTGAATTCTGTATGTGTTAGAAAAAATGATGATAGGCTCAAAGTGTTTCTGTAGCCTTAGTCCAAAACTTGATACTTAGTGTTGCTTTCACTTCTTCACCTGAAAAAATGGAACTTTGCATTTATACATCTGGTGCTGCTATTAGGTTATCACAAAGATCACTTTGGGCAAATATATCAAGTTACCCAGGGAATGAAGTTTAATATATAATACTTGTTGCCTTATGCTATGCTGCATATCATACTTTCTCTCCTCCCTTCTTTACTCCTCCCGTCCTTTTCCTTTCCCTTTCTGTGCTCTTCTCTCCATTCTGTATCTTCTGTGAACTCTTTAAGGAGAAAGATTTTCTTGTCTTTGTGTTGGTTATCGTAAGTCTGATACAATAGGCAGATACTTGAATATAAGCATTGCATGAGTGGACGTACTTGTAAAGATTTAAATAAACAAGACTACAACGTGAAGAATTCCGTGGGGACCACGAATCTAACACTTGACAAGATGAGGGGAGGAAAGCCTTTGAATGAAGGAAGCTATAAAGTTATAGTTGGAAAATTATAAGAACTAGGAAATCTTAATGATTAGCCATAAGATCGATTTTTAAAGAAGCAGAGAGATCTAGCAGCACTTGAATTGTATGTATCTGCTAACTGGTTAATGGTAGTTTTATTAGAGCGTTGGTAGATGTTGGGGTGTTAGGGAGGAGTTAGTTAAGAAGAGGAAAGGACTAGAAATTTGCTAGGGAAGAATAGCCGGGGGAGAGTGTTTTCATCATTGTTGTTTTACATTTTTTGTTTTCTGGTGGAAACCTTAATGCATCCAGGCCACAGGACAGATACATGAGAGGTTAAAAACAGATAAAAAAGGGGAAGGAGGTGATAGGCAGGAGACAGAAAAGAATGGAGTAATAGATGTACACATGTAGAGGAATTAGTTCTGACCAGGAAGCAGCGCCCCTCATAATTTGAGAAGAGAGACTAGAGAAGGGAAGCCTGAGTGATCTAATTATTTAAAATCTGTTGATATGTGAAGACATGCGAATCAGCTTAGGCTCAAAGAAATGAATGTCAGACGAGGTGTGGTGGCGCATGCCTGTAATCCCAGCATTGAGGAGGCTGAAAACAGGAGGATCACTATGCATCTGAGCTGCGTAGTGAGACCCTGTACTAAATACATTAAAAAATAAAAAGAATGTCAGGCCAGCTGGGGCAACACAGTGATACCCCCTTGGAAATAGAAAATGGAAATAAGTATCAAACCCCTAAAGTCTTACAAATACCTTGTCTTATATTTAAGTCATGTTTGTAATGTCATAATTATAAGTCACATTTTTTTAAACTTATTTATATATGTTATGGCCGGCTCAACCGCCCCTGGGGGTTTGGCTGGCACAGCATGTGGTGCTAGGGATTGAACCGCGGTCCTTGCAGTTGCCTAAGCTTGCCTAAGCAGTTGCTTTAGACTGCTGAGCTATCTTGCCGGCCCATTTAAGTTACATTTTTAATGTCATAAACCAATGTTTAGTGGTTTTGTTTTTGAAAGAAGTAAATACATAATTTCATGGAATTTTTTACTTTTCTTTGCTTATTAAATGAGTACAGAAATACAAGGTATAACAAATGATACCAGTTATCCTATCAAAGATTACCTTATATTTTTCATGTAGTTCTTGTTCAGATCCAGTGAATGATACCAGATATGTATCTTATGACATACAAAGTTTACTATTAAAACACTTCCAGTTTTCACCTAAATATTGTATATGTCTTTCCTTTAGTTATTACAAGAACTGTGTACAGTGTTTAATGTAGATTTACCGTGCCGTGTGAAGTCTTCCCAGTTGGGAATTATCAGCAATAAACAGACGCATACCAGCGCCATAGTGAAGCCACAGTCTAGCTCCTGTTCCTATATCTGCCAGCACTGCCTCGTTCACCTTGGAGACATTGGTGAGCCTTTGGTGTTAAACAAAATTCCTCAGTGTTTTAAGATTGGGAAAGGATCTTAAAGGAAATAGTTTTCACATTATAACTTTAATTTTATTCAGATTTTATGTATGTATAGGTAAATAATAAACAGGAAAAGTATAATTTGAGTTAAATTTACTGAAATATATTTTCTAAATTAAAAAATACATTCTTGGAATAAATAGGGTTTATAAATCATTTCTGCTAAATAAAGGTAAATTGCTTTTTTTCCTTTCTGCCAGTACACTAAATGCTCATTTTCAATTTGTTTTCTTTTTAAAGTTGTTTGTATTTGTATTATATTTATTTTTTGTGGGAACTTTTTATCTTTTCATCCCTTTACAGTGACTTAAAAAGGTTGTAAAACAAATTAACTATAGGATTATGTTTTGCTTGTCCTCAAATAACAAGGAATGGAAAACATCATTGCTTTTAAATTTTAAGATTTTAGATTTTTTAATGTCACAAACTGGTGGCTTCCAGAGGGATCACATCAAAGTAAGCAATGGGTTTTGTAGGGAGATTCAGTGGTAATATGGTCAGATTATTTTTACTTTAAATGTATTCTTTGCACACACACATACTATTATAATACATAGGGAAACCATTTTTCAAAATCACCGTATAAGGTATTGAAGAAATTACATAATTTTCAGATCATATTGTATAGTGCTTTTTGTTTTGTTTTGTTTTTAAGTGCCATATAACTCACCCCTTCTTGTGGGCCGGCTCCAGGTCACCAGCATAGTCCGTAGTGGGAGCTGGTGATGCATGACACTGGAGGACCTGAAAATGGGGGCTAGGTAAGCTTTCAAATTGGTTACGTCCTGATTGTCCCAAATAGGGAAGGCTGGATGGACACTTCACACATAATCCTATAGTTAACTTGTTTTAAAATCTTTTCTGTCTTTAATGATTTTAAAATTATTTTTAGATTTAAAGTTAGTAATATATTATCTTTAAAATTTAAAACTTAGCTGTTTTGGAAGTACCCTCCTGTTAGGTTTTTTTTTTACATTTTTTTAAAAGCTAAATTTTCTTTTTCTTATTCTCAGCTCGATACAGAAACCAGACCAGCCAGGCAGAGTCCTACTATAGGCATGCAGCTCAGCTTGTCCCCTCCAATGGTGAGTGGGCCTGTCAACCTGAGGTTGACCATGACTCTTCATTCTTTTCTTTATAGCATGGTAGTAGAAAACTCAAGGCTCACTTTCAGGTTTTATAAAAGCCATAGATGTGAGTTTGATTTTGCTATTTTCCCTTTTTAATTGTACATTTCAGTTTTTCAAATAAGACTTTTTTCAAATAAGACTTTTTATTGTTAGTTAAAGCAATGTAAATAGAATTAATTGTTGTGATAGTGTTGTTTTCATATCTCTGGCTTCCTTTATTGCTTGCAGAAAAATTATGTTTTTATGCAATCATTTCCCCATAGAAAAATGATTTCTTACCCAAAAGTGTCTATCTTTTGATGGCCCCAACATAGACATTAGCAGTGATACTTAATTTCAGTAAATATTTGCTGGTGTAAATCATTAGTGCTAAGCAACATTGGAATGACTGTAGATTCCAGAATAAGTCTAAAGTAAGGAATGGCAGTCTAGCCACACTGTGTTTCATATTGTCCATGACTGTTTTCATAGTAGTGTGACAGAGGTGAGTAGTGTGATAGAGAGATCTTTTGGATGCAAAGCCAAAAATACTTACTAGCTAGCCCTTCGAAAGTCTTACGTAAAGTTGCCTTCTTCCTACTTATATAACTTTAAATGTGTATGGGCTAGTGTGAAATACTATTTTATAACGTTCATTTATAATTACAAGATTTGCCTTATAAAATATTCTGCATTATTAATTACAGGCTGTAAAACTGACCATTTGTATTCTCATAGCAAGACTGCTATTCTTGGGTTATTTTAGAATCTTAACTTTCTCCTTTAGGTCAGCCTTACAATCAGTTGGCTATCTTAGCTTCTTCCAAAGGAGACCATCTGACCACAATTTTCTACTACTGCAGAAGCATTGCTGTGAAGTTCCCTTTCCCAGCTGCCTCCACTAATCTACAAAAAGCACTTTCTAAAGCACTGGAAAGGTAGGGTTGACTTTTTCAAGAGGATCTTGTATACCTGAAACCTCAATTCTTCAAATTTTGGTGTACATGAGGTGACGCACACGTATAATCCCAGCACTTGGGAGTCTGAGGCAGGAGGATCGATGCGAGTTCGAGACCAGCCTGGGCTACAAAAGTGAGCTGAAGGCTAGCCTGAACTGCATAGTGAGACCCTGTCTCAAAAAGAAAATAATAATAATAATAATAATAATAATAATAATAATATTTTTGATGTACAGGAAATAATGTTAGGAATCTATACTACTTTTCTTCTATTTCTAAACCTATATGTAGGCAGACTATGTTTTAGTCACTGAATTTTACCCGGTGTCTGATTTGTCCTATCGGAATACTGACTCATCTAAATTATTACAGTTGAATATTTAGGTACAGAAACCTTGCTTTGTGTATGAAGTATTCAAATAACCTGCTTTGTGCAAGCCAAATATTTTAATGATTTTAGCCATTAT
>PVKN010025432.1:0-14123 GCA_004027915.1 Capromys pilorides | reverse complement strand
TTGTATGTACATTCTAGGAACTAGCATACATTATATCATGTCACTACAGAGATATTTTTGAACCTCTAGTAAATACTCTAGAAGATGTTCAGGTTTTTTTTTAATAAAAAATAAACTGTGCTAGGGCCAGCCAGATAGCTCAGTGGATTAAAGCAGTTGCGAGCAGGCACAGGGATCGGGGGTTTGATCCCCAGGCCTGTGGTGCCAGCCCTGCTCCCAGGACACACTGAGATGGTGACTGAGGCTGGGTGTGGTGGCGCACAGCTGTAATCTCAGCTCTAGGGAGGCTGTAAACAAGTGGATCACTAAGAGTCCGATTTAGTTGTGAGTCCTTCAACACCCTGTAGACCCTTCCCTAGAAATACAAAAATAAATAAAAATTTTTAAAAAATTAATAAACCATGCTTCTGATGGGAAGAATTCACTATTTAAAGAATTGAAGTAGAAATTCAAAGCATTTTTACATTTGAAACTTCTTTATTTTAAAACGAACATATTTAATACTGAATTGCTGAGAATGCTAGTGCCTGTGAAGGAGACCAGAGGTCCTCTGTCCTAACCCTAGCTAACATTGTACTGTGAATACCAGCAGATGCTGTACCAGGGAAAAGAATCTGCAGCCATTAGAAAAACCGAAACAGAATCCATCATTATTCACAGACCACATGTGTGTTACAAAAGGTAACCCAAACATACATCCTTACTATTCAACAAATGCAGCAGAGAAAAGAGATAGTAGAATGGTATCATGATTAATGGCATATAAAAATCAAGCAGGAGTAAATCTGACAAAAGCACAAGATCCCTACAAAAATTGTAAGACGTCATTCATGGAAATAAAAAAATAAAAAAAAAAACCTTACTCAACTAGAAAGCTACACTCAGTTCATGGATCAGAAGGCTTAATTTAAGATGATGTTAATTTTCTCCAAACCACTGCACTGATAATCAGAATTCTAGAAGGAATGGTGTGGAAACTGATAAGTTAATTCCGCAATGTATGTGAAAATCCAAAGCACTAAACTTGAATAACAATAATGCGTTGGAGAGCTTGTGTTATAGTGGTGGTTCTCAACTTTGGTTGCATTTTAAATCATCTGGGAGAGTTTTAGAAAGCGGATGGCGACACCTTACTTTGTACAGAATTGAATCTTTATCCTTTGGGTTGATATCTGAATATCTACATTTTACAAATATCTCAGGTGTTTCAAATGTGCAATCAACTTTGTGACCTAAGCTCTGTTGCATATTATCATGCAAATTAAATGTTCTCTCTATGTTGTTGCAAGAGAGCCTTGTTAAGGCGAGAAGGAATTTGCATAAAGAGAGAACAATTAAATATGTGCAATGCTGCACATACCAGGAATTCCCGCTCCTCGGAGGCTAATACAGGAGAAGAGCAGGTTTGAAGCCAGCCCCACTGATTTGGTCAGACCTCTTCTCAAAATAAAATTTAAAAAAAGGTAAGGTAAAACACTACCCAGCATGTGCAAGGCCCCTCTGTGTCACCCCTAATACAACAGTAACAGCAACAACAACAACTAATGGCAATTAGATGACTAGAAGGAGGAAGCTGCCAAACGGACCCCAGAATGCGTGCACGCTGTTCATGGCTGAGGTAATGTAATAAGGCACTGGAAAAAGACAGCTTGGTGTCACTGAACCAGATAGCTCTGCACAAGAAAAACAGAAGCCACTCCCTCAGTTACAAGCCAAAAAACAAAAAAAGTCAATTCCGTGTAAATTGTAGATCTGAAGGTAAAAGTAAATAATAGAATTTCCAGAGGTTAATATTGAATATTTTGTTAAATTTAAGATAAGGAAAAATCCCCTATTAACCCACAAAATGAAATATAATTATGAATTAACCTCAGTAAATACTAAAGCTGAAAACTTCTCCTCATCAAAAGATGTCTTAAGAAATGAGCGGGATGGCACATAATAGAACAAGGGGAGGACATTACCAGAGCAGGGCCTGTGTATGCGTGGACACAGCGCCACAGTGAGATCTCTGTAGTGAACGATTGAAGTCCTAAAGAAGAAAATGAGAGCTGGGGAGATAGCTCAGTGGTCTAAGCACCCGCCTGGCAAGCACAAGGACCCACATTGGATCCTGGGTACAACATACCATGCTGAACCCAGAAGCCCAGACACACCATGCAGGCCACCAAAACCAGGCATGGGGGCACATGCCTGTAAGCCCAGAACTGGCGAGGCTGACAAAGGGGATCAGCTGTGTACTGAGACCCTGTACTAATTAACTGAATAAATAAAATTTAAAAAATAGAAAATGAAATGTAAAGATGCACTTGTACATGTTTACAGTGCATACAAGAGTTGTTTTTATATGTATGTAATCAAATCTTATGTAAAAAATTTATGAAATCTAATAGAAATGAACAAGGATTATGAAGAACACTACAGAGAAAACCTCTACATAGCCAAAAGGTGTGTAAAAAGGTGTTCAGACTCATTAGTCAGAAGAGAGCTACTCGCACCATAGGCTTCCCTTATACTCTACCAGAATGACTAAAAAGACTGATCACATTGTTGCCAGGCTTAGAGATTAATTAGAATTTAAGACTTGCTGTTCATTCCCCACCTGAATGCAGATACTGGTGAGAATTCATGGCAAACCACGTCCGTGGCAGCAGCGCTGGCAGCAGATTCAAACTGAAAATAATCTGAACGCCCACTAGCAATAGAATGTGTAAATTGCAGTATCCAACAGAAAATGATATACCCGAGAAATGAATAAACTATGTAGAACAATGATTAATTTCACAGACGTGTTAAACAGGTATGCCAACAATGAAAGAATGCATAAAAGAGCTTCCCATTTATATGAAATTTATCAACAGAGAAAAGTCACAATAATGGCGAATTTGGAGTACCCAGATAAAATTGAAAAAGAGCACAAATAGAGCTTCTGGAACATCTATAGTTTTCTGATACTTGACTACAATGATGGTTACACGGCTGGGCTTAAATTGTAAGAACTTGTCCCAATTATAACACAGTAGTGTACTAATAAAATAGGAAGACAGTCTGAACACATGTATCACTTGAATAGCAATATAAAAATGCAATTTTCCCCAACTTAATATGTAAAACCATTCAATCCAATGAAAATTTCTATTGAATATCTTATGAAATCAATTGATCTTTAAATAAATATATACACATGAAATGTTTATGATTGGCTAAGTCAGTCTATATACTGATCAAGAGTCATTATTTTAAAAATAGTGTGAGCTTGACCCAATTAGGAAAAATCACACTAGCGAACAGAAGAGATGTTTCAGAGACATTGCTACACATGAGATTACAACCTGTGAGGAGCACGGCCATGCAGGCCAGTAGGGAAGAGATGGCCGCCTTAGGTCATGGTACCCAGAGACCTGTTTAACCACACAGGAGAACAGCAACATTACAGAGCTGTACGCTCCCTAAGAAAATGTCCTCCAAGTAGACTACAAACAAAATGTGAAACATCAAATGCTAAAATCAATAAAAATGATCTATTTTTCTAGACATAGACTTCTGGCACAAGGCCTTAGATCATAAATCATAAGACAAGTCATCATGTATGGCTTAGAAACATATATATATTCTATATAACAAGGATGATTTAGTTCCAAAGAAACAATTTAAAAATGAATCAGACAAAGCCCTGTAATGAATGGATTCCAGTCTGCACCCAACCAATCTTTTCTAGGAGCAAGGAGGACATGTGTTTGCATGTACACATGTACCTGTAAAATCTGGAGCTGACATTTGACAACTTTCTTTTATTTCATAATACCTAATACACACTTTTTAAGTCATGGTCGCATTATATCCTGATCAACTTACTATACTTTGAAAATATCATGATCTTAAAATCCGCTTCATACCCTGACCTATCAAGCATCGTGGCTTGTCCTTTCCTTCCTTAAATGTCCTCAGAATGTGTAGGTTAGTGTTTAGTCCTGCAAAGTCCCTGGCACAAAGCTTATTCTGTAACCAAGTGTTTAGCACCCAATCTGTGGAACGCTACAGACAATGGAAAGCATCATACGTGGCCCCTTTCGCACCAGCGTGTGTCGGAACTGTTAGCATGCATTTGTCTGCCAAAACGTCTTAAATTATTTTCCCTTAACCTTGAGTGGAAAAAAAATAGCCTCTTTAGGGACTGGGGTGATACCTCAGTAGAATAAGCTCTTGCCTGGCAAATGCAAGGACCTGAGTTCAATCCCTTGTTCAAAAAAAAAAAAAAAATCTTGACTGACTCTACCACCACTTTAATTCTACTTTTTCTTCTCAGGAAAAATATATAATTTTTAGAAAATGATCTCTGTTTAAAATTATCTTGTGATAAATAGGTATTCATTTCTCTCTTTCTTCTCATTTTTAAAAATTTGTGTCGGTCCTAATACCATAGTGCTTCTGCCTCAGCCTCTGCATAGCTGGGATTACAGCCGTGTGCCGCTGCATAGCAACAGACCTTCAAATTGAAGTTTTATTTTTTAAAGAATTAAATAAGGTGACTGTGGAGAGAGCAAGAGAAGCAGTGGCTTACACAGCTTGGAACCTGAGGAGCTTCACCCTCTCCCTGGTGTGCCTGTGAAGGTTGCTTTTCATTTAGGAAAAAGACCTTTTCGTATTTTAGAAACAAGTAGGAGTATCTTTGCGCTTTTGATTACAGCCTATTCTATAACCCATACAGAAGCACTTGACCATCCATATGAACAGTGAGATACTCAAGTCTCAACAAGCTTCACACACTCCTTATCTCCTGCCCCCATGCACCCCAGAGACCTCACCTACTTTTTCTCTTCAACACTCTTGAGTCTTGATCATCACTCAGTTAATTACTTTTTTTTTTAATTCTTTGGATCACTTTTCCTTTACAGAACTCGTACTTTGTTAAAAAAAAAATCCCTCCAAGAATCCCCAGGTGAATAGACTTCTGAAGCACGGTGTCTTCTAGCCAGCAAGGTACTTGGAGACAGCTTACCTTCAAAGTAGATGCCAGACTGGATCTCTAGGACCCTGGGCAGGGTCCTGAGGTCAAGGGTCCTGACAAACTCTTCCAGCGATAGCGCCATTGCTGTGGGGTGGGCGGCGCTGAGCCTGGGTTCTTAGCGTAGCAGTGTGCGGCTTCTGGATGTGACAGCTTTTCTGCAGTGGTGGCCCTCTCTCATGATTCCTCCTCTGGCCAGCACTTGTCACACTGCAGCCACACCAGGCTGTGGGAGCTGTGTGTGCAGAGGGCAATGGAGAGGAAGGAAGGAAAAGGCAGGAGACCTAGAATGCTATCACTCTTTTTGTTCTTGCAGCTGCATTTCCTTGTGACACTGAAGTAGAACAGGATGAGGGTGGGGTGAGCATGGCTAGGCAGACACTGCCCCAAAGTAAGCATTGTAAGGAGTTCGCGCTGAGCTTTGCCGTGCAGGTGGGCACTCACAACCGGGGCAGGGGCTTTGGGCTGTGTGGGGCTCAGCCACTAAAGAAGAAGCCATGCAGGGCTACAGACTCATCTTAAAAACTGCACCACATTAATTCATGATCTCTCCTGCTCCTTTCTAAAGTTTGGCTTTGTGCCTTATTTGCATATGTTGTGCTTTTGTATTAAATTTGTTTCCAAAAGTGCTCTGTGTCAGCTCATTTTGGAAGTCTGATGCTCTAGAGACAGTGTGGAAACCACTTTTTATTCTGACACAGTGAAAATTTTGCTGAATCTTAAAAGAAGATGGGGGAGGGACGCACAATGCCAAGTGGTAGAGTAATTAACAGAGTGAGGTGTATGGATTTTCTAAGGTCCACACTGTGATGGGAAGCATTTAGGTCAGTTGCTAGGGGGCCGAGGTTTCCAGGGCTTGACTCTGCTTTTGGTTCATTGGTTGGCTTCAATCTTATCTTCTCCCATCCTCCTTGGTCTCATTTATCAAATGGAGAAAAATTAGGAGGAAGTAGCACATTTCTTTCAAGACCAAATTCTACCATTCTAACCTTGTGGTCAAAGTTTAGAGTTTTAAATGCCTGCAGTTGAAACAAATGAGACAGTCTTATAAAAACCAGCTCCTTCAAACTCTATCTTCTCTCTGCTCTTTGTATTTAACTCTAGTAGTACTTTGGAACTAGAGTCTACCACTCAACGTGAAATTTTCTGAGCTTTATCAGAATTTTTTTTTAAAAAGGGCGAGGACTGGTTTAGATAGAAAGAAAGCCAAAAGCTGCATATTCTCCTGTTGGCCTGGACCCTGAGCTCCTTCTTGAAGGACTGTTCTGGCATCAGACTGCAGGCGCACAGCCAGATGGAGAAGCTTCAGGTTGTCCCCACCTTTATCACACCCTCCACATAGATGCCCTAAGAAGAAAATATTGTCTGACACTGATACAGAGCTCTCCACGTTCTTCATGTTCCTCCTCATAATCATGTTGATTTTTTCTTTCAAAACCAGCATTTATATTGGGTTGTGCCAGAAAGCTTTTCATTAAGAGTTTCTACAGTGTTACTTGAAATTTCTCCCCTCCACACACAAATCTCCCAAACCCAATCAGTCTGACTTCTCCACTTCCTGTCTAAGCGAGGCTCCTCAGCCAACCCAAAATTCTGTCTACAACCTCCCGGCATACTTCTCGTGGCTGATGTATGGGAATGGTCACTGTAGACTGTTCCTTGGAAATCGAGCATTCATTGGAACAGCGCCACAGTGAACCTTATTTGATGGCTCATCCAAACTATTATTTCACATGATTAAAAAAAAAATCTCCAAGTCAACTTTCTATCCTGCTAACCAATGGTAGAAAGATTTCATAGCATCACCAGTCTTTCACAATGACCTATGCTACTCCACTTCTGCTCTTCCAAAACATGGCTGTTCCACACTGTTAAGATCTGCTAGAACCCATCACCCTTGCAGAATCCATCGTATTAGTTAATGACAGGCCTTTTCTCTAAGTTTTCCAGGCCAGAAGGCTTATAATCATGTGAGACACTATTTATTTTTTCCCACCTCCAAATCCTTTAAGCCCCGTGGATAACAGAACTGAACAAGTCTGTACTGAGCATCTTGTGTTCCTGCTTAATCCAGATCGGAGTCACTTCTGACCCAGCAGGTGAAGACCTCATGAGGAAGACTCCTTGGAAAAACTGGCCAAGCAGGCAGTTGAGAAGATATTCAAGTGTTAACAGGTAAAATAAATTGCTAAAACTTAATCATTAAAGCTCTGATGAGCGATGTAATAGGGGTTAATGAAATCACAGAAAGAAACCAGACAGGATAGAAAAAGTAAAAATCCAAAGCAATAAGTAGGGAAAACATTTTACCCCACACCTGGTGGTTAAACAGTTGAGAAATACCTAGGAGACTGACAACACTCCATGCCCCTAAGTTGAATTTTGATAAATTTTTAAATTAAATGTAGATACAATAATCCAAACAGAAGAAATGTAATGAATAAAATGGAAACTATTTTTAATTTAAGTCTTAAAAAAAGATGAATAAGTTTGACCACAAAACTGCACAATACTTCTGTAAACCAAAAGGGAGTTTTAATAAAATAGCAGGGGAAGTGAACATTTATGGTAAAGAAAAGATATGTGGATTTATATGGAACATTTATTAGTCAACATGCAGAATAAAGATATTCTCGGATTTTCGGTTCTGGCTATGAGCTTGCCTAGGACTAGTTTGCCTATCAAAGGCTGAGGAAAAGCTCAATTTTTTTTTTTTTAACCCCAAAAGCCGTATGGAGGAGCAGAATCGCTGCAGTGTATTTGGGATGTGAGGACCAAGGTCCTAGGAAGTGGAGGGGCGCGAGGAAGGAACCCCAAGTCCTGTCCTTGCTTTCCCTCAGGCAGTGTTGGGTTAGTAGCTGGCACAGAGAGCGAAGCTGACAAACAGCAAATGCTGATGGATAAGGCGAAGACAGTGGGGCAAGTGCTTGGCACCCTCAGATGGCCAGAGAGACTGGCCCGGAACTGGGGCTCAGCGAGGCATCCAGGAGGCTTGAGGGTGTGTGTGGCAGGCTCCCCTTAAGAGGCAGGAATTGGAAAGTGAGCAGTCAGTCGCTGAGCAGAAGCCACGCGGCGCTTTTGGAATCCTGTCACAGGGCTGGGACGACCGAGTCCGTGGAGCAGGAGCGAGGGGCTCCACATGCTCCATCTCTTCCGCTCAGGTCTGCGAAGGTTAACAGAGGAAAGCAAGAGGGCGTGCTCGGCCGCGGAAAGGGCAGCCAGAATGTCTGTGTTTTTTGATTCAACAACAACAACAAAAAAGATGTCAGAAACAAGGGAAAGAAAGACAGGAGAAAACAAGAGGCATTGAGGGAACTTATTGATCAGAATTATCAGTCAGGCAATTTAAATGAACCTCTTTGAGAGTGGTGGTGCACGCCTGTAGTCCTAGGTACTGGGGAAAAAGCTGCAGGGGGGTCTCTCTGGAGCCCAAAATCAAGTCCAGCCTAAGCAAGGAAGTGAGGTCTTGTCTCAAAATGAATGAATACATTAATTTACTTAAATAAACTTGAAGCACACGTTGAAAACTAGAAAAGAGGCAGGAGAATTTCACAAGAAATTTGTCATTAGTAAGAAAGTACTCAATGAAAATTCCCAGCCAGCCAGATAGCACAGGGAACTAACAGACCTGCTTAGGCAGAGCTCGGGGACCAGAGTGTGGTCCCCAGCATGCCATGCTGGCCCTGCCCCCAGGGTGCCCTGGAGACAAGATTGAGACTGGGCGTGGTGGCATGTGCCTGTAATCCCAGTACTTGGGAGGCTGAAAACAAGAGGATCACTATAGTCACTATGAGCTGTGTAGTGAGACCCTGTAGATCTTGTACTAAATACATAAAAAAATTTAAAAAATAAAATTAGAATATTCAGAAGAGAGTGTGAGGGAGATTTCAGCCACATGTAATAGGGCTTATCTATGTACTAACTCAGAACACATGAGGGAAAGAAAGAGGGGAGAAACAATAATTCAAGAGAAAGCGATTGGAAATTTTACAAAGCTGGAAAAACGTATCAATCCATAGATTCAGGCACTGCCAAGAATTTCAAAGTAAATTCATAGAAATGCATACCAAAGAATATCGGATTAAGAATTTAAAGCCAAAATCAAGAGGAACATTTTAAATGCAATCTTAGGAGAGAAAAATCAGTGTCAACACAGAATCACCGATGAGTTGGGAGCTGATTTACCAACAAAACCCAGTAGGGCCAGGGTTAGCGTCAACAGCACAGGCACAGCCCCTGCCTGGCAAGTGGGGGGGTCCTGAATTTGACTGCTGGTACTAAAAGGAAAAAAGAAAGAGAAAAAAATTAGAAAAACAAAAGTCAATAAATCCAGAATATAGGAAAATAATATCATTGAAATGCCAAAAAAAAAAAAAACCCTACTAATTTAAAATTCTACATGTAGACAAAATAATCTATCAAAATAAAGGCAAAGCAAACATGTTCTCTGGCAAATAAAAACTAAAAGAATACGTTGAATGTAAAGCTGTACTGAAGGAAATCCCAAAGGGCATTCTTAGACAAAAGAGACGCGAAGTCAGAGCAGCGGAGAGAAGGAGGAGGGTGCGTGTGTGGTGAGCGGAACGAAACCTGACTGGGGGTCACCTGCAATCGCCCCAGAAGTCTAGACCACCTGCTGAAATACAGGAATGCAGAGGAAACCTGGTGCATGAAGTTAAAAGTACTCTAGGCCTAGGCTTCTAGAGTCGCTGTAATGGCAACCACTAACATTAAATGAAAGTAAATAATCATACATAATCTCTAGGAGAAGCACTCAAATATAGCAATAGAATATTAAATACAGCAGTAGAATAATAAAATTATAATTTATGAAGGACAACATTTGTTTTCTCATACCCCTGGATCCGAGGAAGTACTAACCAAGGCTCCCGCAGACTTGGTGCTTAGAGGAAGCACCCTTTGGCTCCCGAGGTGGCCATTCATGCTATGTCCACACGTTAGAAGACACGGAGAGATGCAGAGGCAAGCACCTCTTCCGTCCTAGCCACTTTCATCTTCACTGAGTAGTGACTCAACTTAGAGGAAAAGAGGTTTGCTTGGCTTGTGGTTCTAGAAGTTCAGTCCATGGCTGCAGGGTCAAATGCAGAAGCAGTGTGAAGAAGACACCGCCATGGAGAACAGCCATGCACATAGATCTTCTGCACACTGTGCTGGAGCCTCATGGGCTCTCTTGCTCTGTGGGACTTGCATGAGTGGGATCCTTGTGGTAATTCCTAGTTATGTCTGGACATGGGAATGAACACATCAGGCGTATGCTCTGTAAGCACTTTGCTCAACTTGTCACTAGCATGGGGTCTGAAAAGATGTGACAGTGACGTGAATAAATGGCCCTCCTGGGGAAGTAGCCCACATGGTTCTTTTATAGATCTGTGTCATTGCTGAGGGGCCTGTGTCCCGCAGGGGTCCCTCATCTGTGCCTCCAGGGGCACTCCACAGGCTGGTCTGTCTCTGGGGCTTTCACTTCTCCGTTTAGTAAGCTGAGGATTATGCCAAGCTTTGAGCAGGGTAGGCCATGGGTGGAGTAAGGCACAGGTCTCTCAACTGGGAGATAATACACAAAAGACTGAAAAGTTGAGCACAAAGGAAAGGAAAGTTAATGATAAAAAGAGGGAGTGAAAAAGCAAGAAACTCAAAGGCAGAGGTTAAAAATAAGAAAGAAGAGAAAGAGAAAACCTCCAGGTAGAGAAGTAAAACTGTAGCTCAAACTATGCAAAATAATGAGAGAAAACAAGACAAAGAACAGGAGCCTCGTGGGGGAACATGGCGCGAGGATCATGTCTCTAGGACTTCTAATTTGGGAATGCAACAAGTTTGGAAGCAGTTTCTGCATTGCAGCTGCAGCCAGATGTGTTACATCCCAACAGCATTCCCGCTCCCCACTTGGGTCCCGGCAGCATGATCCAGGGCTATAGCCATTCCAGTGGCTTTGCGTGTGTAGCTGGGGGTGTTGCCACTGGAGCAGCCTCCCCCCAACACTCTCTCACTGGTTGAATCTTTGGACTGACTGGTTAGAACCTGCTTACTACCAATGCCTTGCTCAGTCAGTGCCCCTGGGTGTCATGGCAAATGTTCAAAGTACAAGGGCTGCCCTCTGGCTACTTCTGAGTAGGGAAAAAGAGGTTGAACCAACACAATCTGTGGTGGAAGGGGAGCCATGGACCCCAGCATGGGTGCAGGCTCAGACCCAGTTGGGATGTGAAGGGCCACACGGATAGCCTTGCTTATCACAGAGATTAAGAGATCAGTTTAAACAGAAACACCTGTGTGGGCATGGTAGTGCACACTTGTAATTTCAACACTGTGCAGGTTTGGGGTAGAAGGATCTCAATTGCAGACCGTGCTGGGCAGCTACTTAGTGAGACTCTGTTTCAATATTTTTTTAAAATAGCAATAATAAATTAAATAAGGCTGTTGTGTATCTCATTATGAAAACTCTTGGTTTAATTCCAAGTACTAAAAAGGAAAATAAATAAATAAAACAGAAAAACAAAGCAGCAGCACTTTCCGTTCTGCTCTGCACCACACACAGGGCTTCCCACTGCTCAGAGTCGTCAGTGGATTTGTGTCCCAGCCATTCCCCAGGGGCCCAGCCTGTCCCTCTAGGTGAGCAGTCGCTGAGCCAGTGCACAGAGAAACCTGTTGGGCCTTGGAAATAAAGAACACAGGGGCTTCTGAACCCGGAGCCGTAGCTCGGACAGCAGAGCCCTGGGCTCCATGTGACGGCACCGTGTGGATGTGCCCGGAAGCTCCCATCTCTCCTCTGGTCAGGCCAGGCACTTCCACAGAGCTGGTACTGAGTTGTAGAGAGAACAAGGGACTCTTCTACCCAACCCTTGCCCAGCAAACTGCGCCAGCTCTCCCAGCCCAGCTGATGCTCAGCTGGCACTGAGGTTCTCTGATCGTGTTTCTGTTGTCACTTCCAATATCCTGGGTTTCCCTTGCTTCCTGACTGCCCATGCCCCCCACTCCACCCCACTCCAACACCACCGGCTCTCCGCCAACTCCAGCACCTCAGTCCTTGGTTATACTGGGCTTTTGCGCCCAGGCTTGCAGAGAAGAGGATCGGTTCTGGGTGCCTCACACTTGTCCTCTTCCCTACTAAAATTAATTTTTGGTTAATCAAAAACTTAGCCAGAAAACAAGAAAGAACCCTAAAATAGCTAATGAATAGTTAAATGGTAGACAAACTTGGTTAGGCTCTTAATTATTTATATATCAATACAAATATTTCAAGAAATAAAGAATGGAAAATGTATGCCATGAAATCTCATGAAATGACACCAATGACAGTGCCAGATGAAGTAAATTTAATCTCCAGTATTAGTAGAGATGGAAAGATAATTGATAATAAAAAAGGTGATCAATTCCTGGAGAAAATTCACAATTTTATATAATGTAACTTCAAACTATCTAAAAATACTAGGCTGGCCAGATAGCTCAGCAGACTAAAGTGCCTGCTTAGGCAGACGCAGGGATCGGGGTTCAATCCCCAGTGTGCCCTGCCAACCCTGCCCCTCAGGGGGGGCCTGGGAAGGCAATTGAGACTGAGTATGGCGGGGTGCACCTGTAATCCCAGAGTTTGGGAAGCTGGAAATAGGAAGATCACTATGAATCTGATCCGTGTAATGAGACCCTGTACTAAATACAGAAAAACAACTAAAAATATTAATGGGATTCATCATCAAAATATGAAATATTTATGCACTCGATAGTTGACAAAATAAGAAAATATTTGATTTGTAAAATCCATACCACTAAGTATGCAAACTTTACTCATATACACTGCAGGCTGGTTTAATCTAACTTGAAATCAATTTGATCTAGTGATTTTCCATTTATATTTTATCAGATCCACACAGAGATCTATTTATATATTTAATTGAAGCATGTGTTATCTTAATGGCCAAAAACCCCCAACGAAAAATGCATCTAATATTCTAGTAATTGGATTATGCCTGGAAAGTTGCTCCTGAAAGAGATCTTTGTTATACGCTAGACTTCATCCTCAATATTTTCCCCCAGCATCTCTCTCCCATATCATTGTTCCTCATAGCTCTGCTCAAGAACAGAGACAGACTTTCCCATTGAACAATATCCAGGCTACAGTTAGTGTTATCATAGGTAATGACTTCTGCACTAAGACAGTATCATTATTTTTTAAAAGGGAAAACATTAACAAATGAAAAGGTCCAAGCAGGATTTTCACAACGTATGCATCTCTTTACTGGACTCTGGAGCCACTTTCCAGAAAAGTGAGCAGAACTGATGGATATTAGAAGAGGACTCCCTGTCCCACAAGCAGAGAGATGGAAGCTAACACATAGTATCTAAATGGGATGAATATTCTTTGGGGTGAAGCAAACTTTAGAGATTATTTAAATTACTATCAAAATCATTTTCCAGAACTTTCTTCTCATTGCTCACAACTAAAGAAGCAAATAAGAGGCCATGCCTAGAAAACAAGAAACCTCATAGTTTCAGTCCTGGAAGCTTACAGAGCAATGCTAGTTACGTGACACGCAGATTCGGCAGAAGCATTTTGCACCATTGGGGCACTGGCTTGGCTGTCTTCTTCCTGCTGCCTTTCTAGGTCATGCCACTGTGATCTCTGGTGTCTCTGGATTCAAATGAGGCCGAACAGACAACCTCTTCAAAAGTCAGCTCTGAAGGCTTTCTCTTGAGTCCACGTGTCCATGCTTCGGTCAGTCCCTATGCTGCATGGACTCCTGAGAATGTCCCCCTTTTGTCCTTAGGAGTCTTGCCTGGACATTTCTTTTGCTGCAAGTCTCCAACCCTCCACAAAACCATTACTATTGTTCAGAAATAAAGCCTGCTGTCTTCTGAAACTTTTTCTAATTCTTCTCTCCCAAGGCACTGCTTCAGTGAAGTCACTCTAATGCTTTCCTCTGATTTTTCTAGTATTTTTTCAGAACCTCACTTGAAACAGCCCTGTAGCAAGGGAATTCCACTGTAACAGTTCTTTTTTCCTTTTTGCACTGACATTTGTCATTTTTTTTCACACCAGAAAGAAAAATCAAAGATGGCCTTTGTGTGTCTGTGATAACATCTTAAAACTCAACAGAAACACCTATGAAGA
>PVKN010025431.1:0-14109 GCA_004027915.1 Capromys pilorides | reverse complement strand
GGTTGGGCATGATGGCACATGCCTGTAATCCCAGCACTCAGAAGGCTGAGGCAGGAAGGCCAAAAAATGTGTAGAAAAATATAGATTAATCTGAACAGTTTCTTCCAAACACAGTAGAGTCAGTACATTAGTGTCAGTACATCAGTGTTTTCTCTTCTACTGTGATTATTATTTTGATATGGATTGGAAAAGATTATGTTAAGAGGTAAGCTTCTGACCAGCTAAATTAAACTTTCATCAGAGGAATTCATTGCTTCTCATTCCCTTTTGGTTTTATTAGTTGATTATTATTACTTTTGTTTGTTTGAGACAGGGTTTTACTATGTAGTTCAGGGTGGCCCCAACTCCTGGCACTTTCTTCTGAGCACTTAGATCCCAAGCATGTACCATGACACCTGGTTTTTTAATTGGACTTGACCTGCTGCCTTCCATGCCTTCCTACAGTCTTAATTTGTAGCCAGCCTGGCTCAAACTTGCAGTGGCCCTCCTGTCGCGGCCTGTCCAGTGCAGTGATTACGGGTATGTCCCACTTCTTTCTCTCTTGTGTTCCCAGCCAAACTATTGTTACTAAAAGAACTATTTGGTATAGAGCTTTGCCTATTAAATGAAGTTACTTAACTTTGTTGTTAAAATTCAGAAATAGAGTTCTAGCTTACTAGTTAATCAGTAACTACCTTCTCTGTATCTCAAATGTATTTTTTTCTAGTAATACAACTTTTGGTATTAATTTTTTTCTAGTAAACTACTGTAATCTGATGTCAAATACTTATTTCTTTTAACAGATAATGCATATTTATTAAAGTTATAATTTAAAAACCTGTTATCCGGTGATTGGTTATCTTGGCCATTTTTAAAAACAGAAATAAAGCATCAGAATTTTTCTTTTTTTTTGTGAGGGTTGGGGAGATAACTCAGCAGCACAACATTTCCCTGACAAGCTCGAGGGTCCTGAGTTCAATTCCTGGTGCAAGAAAAAAAAATTAAGATTAGCATGTTTGTGATATATAATGAATGTATTCACTGGGCTGTTGGTACATATCACATCTTTTTTTTTAACCTCAGCTAGTTTTGGTGGCCAGTTCAGCAGAGGGCTGACACAGCATGCAATAATGGGAATCAAACGCTGGGTCCTTATGCTTGCCACGCAGGTGCCTAGACTGTCCAGCTATTTCTCCAGCCTCATATTGCATCTTGATCCTGTTTTCTTTCTTTCTTTTGTTTTTGAGATAGGTTCTTGCTCTGCAATTCAGGTTGGTTTTAAACTTACCTCATAGTCCATTCTAACTTCCAACTCATGGTGATCTTACTGTTTCAGCCTCCAAAGTGTTGGGATTAAAGGCGTGTACCACCACACCTGGCCAGAATTAACATTTTAAAAAGTGATAGTCCTGGGGCCGGCGAGATGGTTCAGTGGTCTAAAGCGCCTGCTTAGGAAAGCTCAGGCAACTGCAGGGACTGCGGTTCGATCCCCAGCACCACATGCTACGCCAGCCCCACCACCAGGGCAGGCTGAGCCAGCCACAAAATAGATAAATAAAGAAACAAACAAACACAACAAGCAAACAAATAAAATTAAAAAAGAAAAATGATAGTCCTTTTAGGAGTGAGGAGTGCTTGCATAGTGGTGCACACCTATAGTCTTAGCACTCTGGAGGCTGAGGCAGGAGGATCACTGTGAGTTTAAGACCAGCCTGGGCTACAAAGTGAGCTTGAAATCAACCTGAGCTGCTTAGCAGGTCTCAAAAGGAGAAGGGACTATGTCAAAAAGACCTGCTCTCCCACCCCGCAAGAAAGAGTGATAGTGCTGAGCCAGGTGGTGTAGGTTAGTCCCAGCTGCTTAAGACGTTGAGGCAGTAGGATCACAGGTTTCAGGCCAGTCTGGCCAACGAAGTCCAATTCTTTCTCAAAATATAAAATGAAAAGGGCCGTGAGTATATAGCTCAGTGGTTCGTGGATTCAATCATCTGTATCACCAAAGCAAAGAGACAAAGATGGTTATACAAATTGCTTACTTAGTAAGCCAGGTGTAGCTGTTTTTTTAGTGATGAGCTCTTGAGGGCAAGTTCTGTGTCTGTCCCATGTGACTCTGCCTTTGGCTGTAGCACAGTCCCTGGGGCACTGCCTCTGGAATTAACCAGTGGAAGCAGTGTTCTTCTGGTTTTCGCTTGAGTGTGTGTGGAGGCTTTGTGTTAGCCATGAGCACACATGCATTGAAGATAGGCTTAGCTTTTAAATAGCTGTCTGACCACAGAAAACCTTTTACCTTTGAAGTCTTTCTGCTCTCAGCCATAAAATTGGTTTGTTGTGTTGGTGTCATTTACCTGATGATCTCATGCAAACGGTGAGGTGAGCCCTTTCTCATACGTACGTGTGTGTGTGTGTGTGTGTGTGTGTGTGTGTGTGTTTACAATTTTAGGTGGGTTATGTGCTTTTCAGCATTCTTTCTCATTTGCCCCATGGGACAGGACCTTCTAGGAACTTCAAGTTAAAATTCCCTATACAAGATAATAACTGAGGTCATGCTTATGGATCAGATATTCTGCAGTTATGTCAATTGGTAATAAAGTCACTTGTATTTGTTTAAATCTTTAAAATTGCACTATGATCTATGATAATTGTCTGCTGCTTGAGGACCCCTACACAGTGAGTGGACCAAAAATCATTCAGGAAGATTCTAAAGCATAGCGGTATATACTAAATTAACAGACTTACCATGTGAATCTTAACCACATTGTCTTTCAAGGCTCCTTCCTGTGGCTGTTGATCAGTTCCGTGTCAGAAATTTGGGAGGAATCTGGTTTCTTTTGGTACTGGGACTTGAACTCAGGGCCTTGCACTTCGCAGGTACACTGAACTACACCCCTAGCCTGAAGTCTTGGATTTTGAAGTCTGACAGAGGGTTTGAATTCTGGCACCGCTACTTACCAGCAGTGTGATTTTCTAAAAAGTAACTGTCCAGGTTTATTTTACATAGCTTTGGAGGAGAAGTAGCAGTATTCACAATGAAGGCTCTTTGAAGATTAACATGAAATTGTGTATATTATGGCATTCGTAGTAACTGTTTTCTGTTTCCTCTATGAACATTAGATTTTTAAATATTAAAGTTTTCATGCAAGAAACTGTTCAAGATAAACAGTTCTTGTTGTATAGGCATTATAAATTTATAACATGTAAGGATATATTTAAGCTTTCATTTTGAGAACTGGGTTTTTTTTTGTGTTAATGTGTGGTACTGGGGATTGAACTCAGGACCTTGCGCTTGCCAGACTAGCACTTATTCTACTGAACTATCTCCCTGGCTAAGTTTTCCATTTGGAATAATTTTACAGGGCAGGAAAAGTTGAAGAAATGGTATAGTTTCTGGATACCCGTCACCCAGCTGCCTGCTATTTGCATCTATGTAACCATAGTACAGTGATTAAAACTGGGACATGAACATTTTTATAGCTGGTTTCATTGATACCTCTTAGGTACACATAATAACATTCATAAGATGGAATTTGTATGTATACATGATATATCTTGATTCTTTTTTTCCTTTATCCTGTCCTCCCTTTATCCCACTTTCCCTCCTTGTTTACAAACCTGTTTCCTTTTTTTCCTTCCACCCTCCCACATCTCTAGCTCCCCTTCCCATTTGAACATTTTCTTCCTATTTCACAATATCTGTTACATATTTTGGTCCTTATTCACACTTTCTGTTTTTCACACCAGAGAAACCATTAGATTTGAACATGATTGTCCAGTTTGTTTCACTTAAAGAGTATGGTCTCAAATCCGTTTAGCTAAAAATGCCTGCAGTTTATCCTTCTTTATGGTAGAGTACTATTCCATTGTATAAAAAAACACATTTTCCTTTTCTACGCATTGGCTGGTGAGCATTTGGGCTGTTTTCTTTCTTTCTTTCTTTTTTTTTTTTGGCGGGACTGGGGTTCAAACTCATGACCTTGTACTTGCCAGGCAGGCACTTGTACCACGGAGCTATCTCCCCGGCTGGGCTGTTTTCAAAATTTAGCTATTACACATGGATGCACATGTATCACTGTGGTGTAACACTTTTAATTCTTTGGGGAATATACCAAGAAGAGAAATAACTGGGTCAAATGAGACCTCCCACTGTAGCTTCTTGAGGAATTCCCCCACTGATTTCCATAGTGGCTGTACCAGTCTGCACTCCCACCAACAGCACCACAGGGCTGCTTTTTCCCCACCTCTGTAGCATTTGTTATTGGTTGATTTCTTGATAGTTATTCTTTCAGGGGTGAGATGGAATCTCAGTGGTAAGTTACATCCCTCAAATGACCAGTGATGTTGATGGTTCATGTATTTATTTGCCATTTATACTTCTTCATCTGAGAGGTGTCTATTTCTGATAACTGATTTTTTTTTTTTTTTTTGGTCTTTTTGAGACAGGATCTCACTATGCAGTTCAAGCTGGCCTTGAGCTCACTTTTGCAGCCCAGGCTGGTCTTGAACTTTGAACTTGCACTGATCTTCCTGCCTCAGCCTCCCAAGTGCTGGGATTATAGGCGTGTGTGTCACCATGCCCGGATGATAACTGATTTTGAATTGAGTCCTTTTTCTTTTTTTAGAGACAGGGTCTCACTATGTAGTGCAGGCTGGCCTTGAATTCGTGGCAGTCCTCTAGCCTCAGCCTCCCAAATGCTGGGATTGTAGGCATGTGTCACCATACCTGGCATGGATTGATTGAATCTCTTAAGTCTGGGGGCTACAGGGCTCTGATTTTTTTGTGTTCTTTATATATTCTCATAGATGTAGTACTATTAACAACCTTTGAGGTCTTGTTCCAGATTCAGCAGTTGTTCCACTAATGCTGCTTTTCTCTTCCAGAGTCCAGCCCAGAATATGACTACATTCAGCTGCCATATCTTCTCCCGGAGGCTATCACAGTTTCTTTCTTTTGCTTTGTAATTTTGACACCTGCAGATAATTGGCTTTTTGGTACTATGTTTTATAGTTTGGACTTGTCTGATGTTTCCTGTTGACTAGGTCTGGTTATTTGTTTTTGCAGGGATATTGTAGGAGTACAGTTGTGCCTTTCTCAGTGTATCCTACTGTACGGTACCTGATGGCAGTGTGACTTGCTCCTGGGATTGCCCACACTGATCACGTGCTTAGTGTGGTGTCCACCAGGTTTCTCCACTATATACTGCTACTTTCCCTTGGTAACTCCTAGGTACCTTGTGGGGAGATGCTGTTATACTATGGAAATACTGTTTCTCATCCTCTTACTACTAATTTGGACATCCAGCCTTATTCTTGGTCTGTAGCAGGTTTCATAATGGTGTTTGCCTCATGGGAACTTAGTGCCTTAGTGCCATTTGCTTACTGAAACTTTTTTTTTAAGAGCTGAGTGGATTTATGAGTAATTATTTTCCCCACTGAATTAAAGTCCATTGCCATTGGGCTTTTTTGCCCTAGTGGCCCTGATGTGGCCTTGGGAGCTCCTCACGGGGACCCTGTGTGCTCTTGGCAAGCCCTTCCAAGGACGTCCTTTCTGTGTCAGAGTGCATGTATGCCTGGTTCTTACTCTGTTTCCCTACCCCAACACTAGGGTCAACCTTTTCCTCTGTGAGTCTGGATCCTTTGAGAATTTATAGTAAACACATTTTAAGAGGCTTGATGTGTGTATTTTGATCATCACAAAGCATGGGAAACTGCAATTGGGGAAACAATATGGGTGGAAAAAACAAGCTTCAAGCTCAGCTCTGTAGTGTGAGGTAGTGTTATATTTGACAATTAGTGGAATCTTATCAGATGCTTCCAGTTGAAATTAAAATGAGCAGAAGCTTGTAAAATGTGTCTGATTATTGGAAGACATGTTTATTAGGTTTTTAAAGTATGAATGAGCAGAACAGGCACAAGCCATTATTTTGAGGGACATGTGACATTTACATTTGACCAAGAAAAGACAAACCGCTCAAGTCCATTTTGCTTGTCTAAGAAAAGGGAGGCAGTATCATTAGGCAGGAGTGATGCACAGCCTGAGAGAGCAAAGCCCTAGGAATTGGTGTAGCTGGTGTAAGTTCATCTCTCCATCTTCACCTGGGACTGAAGGGTGTGCAGGTGCGGATCTCATGGAGCACGCGGTGGCTGAACACCTTGCCTGTGTGAGCGCGATGTGGCAGCTCTGCAGGAGGTCAGAGTCTTCCTCACCTTATCCCATTTCAGAGAAGAGTTTGTAAGGAAACTGGGTCCTGACTGAGCCCCAGTTATGAGGACTTGAGGAAGACTAAGAACGCAGGCTTTTTTTCATAGAGGTGACTACAACAGAAGGAGCGACCCTGCAGGCAGAGAAGCTGTGCTTCAGCAAATAGTATTTGATAGAGTCTCCTTGATATTATTATAGGACAGTGCAAAACGGCCTGGATGAAATATGTATGGGTGACTTGTGGCTAATTACTGTGTTGGGGAGAGAGCATCCACCTAGCATTGCTATCAGTGGCTTGACAAAATAAACGGTGGTAAGTCTTGAATAGCACACAGATTTTCACTTTTAAAAAACATTAAGTACAGAATTACAATGTGAGGTAGTTGTGGCTTAGTTGAGTTGTGTGGAAAGATATTTTGTCTATTCATGTCTTTTTTAATTTTAATTTTTTTCATGTCTTAACACTGTTCATCTTGTTTTGTTTTGTTTTAATTTTTATTTATTTATTTATTTGTTTGCTTGTTGTGTTTGTTTGTTTCTTTATTTATTCATTTTTGTGGCTGGCTCAGCCTGCCCTGGTGGTGGCGCTGGCGCAGCATGTGGTGCCGGGGATCGAACTGCAGTCCCCGCAGTTGCCTGAGCCCTCCTAAGCAGGCGCTTTAGACCACTGAACCATCTTGCCGGCCCCTTGTTTTGTTTTTTGAGACAGAGTTTAACTGTATAGTCAGTCTGACCTTGGACTTACTGTGTTTGGTTTGAACTCATGAATGCTGGGAGTGCAGGCATGCACCACCACACCTGATTACTCACCTTTTGTTGCAGCTACGGTGCTCGCGTTCACGTCTAGTCTGGTGAGCAGGTTTCTCGGAACTTGAGTGTGCATCAGAATGCCCTGGAGCTTGTCAGCATCTCCTTGCTGGCGCCCTCCCCAGCATGCCTGATTCAGCACATCTGTGCTGGAGCGCAATCGTTTCTACTTTTTCTTGCAGTCGTTTCTAGTTTTGCTGGTCTCAGTGATGGGTGATGCTGGTGCTGCTGGTTTTGGAGCACTTTAAAAACCATAGGCCTACACTGTGTGGGAGTGAAATTCCCCGAAGTCCCTTGATTTATGCAGTGAAAGTTCATGGCTTTCGCATGCAAGGTTTGCTATAGGTTTGAGCATTTCTTTCTGGAACTCATCTGTTTCACTGAGGACTCAGTTTCTGCTCTAGGGTTCTTTGAGCCCTAGAGTCCCAACGTAGGTAATACTTCATATGGAGGAAAAACCACACTAGACAATCATACCTGTATTTCACATGTCCTGTTGTACATAGCATGTGTCATTGGCCAGAACCTAACGTGTGAGCAGCCACAATGGAAGGGACCAAGAAGTGTCATCTCCTGTGTACCCAGGGAGATGGGAGATTGGCAGAGCTTAGCACCCCCATAAGCTGGCCATGCTGAACCTGAGCTAGTGTGGTTCCTGTGGTGCCCATTTATTCAAGCTGATCAGTGAGCTCTCAGGAGGTTGACAAGGACAACAAAAGACTAAAGATAGTGTCAGGAGGCAAAGAGGTGCTAGGGTCAGAGTGAGCTCAGACAGTTGTCCTTGAGGTCTGTGTCCTCCTTGCCAGCATAGGCTAGAGCTGTGTGTGCGAGAAATGTGTGTCACCCATGCTCGTCTTTTAAAGGGGTGGAATCGGAAGGATACCAGGGCCAACGTAGCCTCTGAGAACTACAATGAAATGAAATGCAGGTGCCTGCGGTAGTGCATGGAGCAGAATCATAACTACAGTGACAGGGCAGTTTGTTTGCTTGTTTGTTTATTTATTTATTTTTTCAGAATCAGGGATCAAAGACAGGGCAGTTTTAAACCCTTCACCATCCAAAAGTGATTTCCTGAATTAGCAAAACTGTAAAAAGCACTTCTACAAGTTGATCTGTTTTGTAGCTCATAGAAGGAAGCAGTTGTGTCAGCAGGCTGCAGGTGGGGCATGAGTATAACGCCAGGCCACACAGAGTCCCCCGAAGAGCTACACCCCACACTCTGCCCTCTGCTCTGTGGTATGCCTCTAGGGGACAGGAACGCGGAAGGGCCCTGCATAGGCATGGCTAGGGCTTCTGGGTGGCTCTGTGTGTACCCGAGGTTGAGAGCACTGGCTGTCTACCACCTGGGGACAGCCCCACAGGCTCCCTTGTGGTGGTGGTTGGCTCCTGTGACTTCTGTAGCATCTACTCACCTTTGCCACTTTTATGGTAGAGAAAGTTTGATCCCAGCTGAGTGTTCAGGTTTTTTTTTTTTTTTTTTGGTGAAACTGGCGATTGAACTCAGGCCCTCGCACTTGCCAGGCAAGCCTGTATTCTACTGAGCTATTTCCCCAACCCCCTTGAGTGTTCAGTTGTGATGTTGAATTCGCAGAACACAACACCATTGAAGGAAGAAGTATCATCATTATTGAGCCCAAAGTCTGTTTGATACACTTTAGTGCCTGAGTGAAGGCAGTCTTAGAACATCTTAACATTTCTGCTTCCCAAGAGTTTGTAAATCTACAGACCATACCTTCTGCTTTTTCCATACTAGGTAGTGGTGATTTGGAAGATCTGTACTAGTTTTTTTTTGTATTCTAAAATATGCTTCCAGCATATGTGGAGATGAAGGTAAAAATGAGGAAAAAAGGCTGGGGCAGAAAAGGCAAATGGAGAATAAAGTTGAGTACTTGAGCCATAGCAGGGCCATTGGTATGAGTGTACTGTCTTGCATCTTTTAAAAAGTTTTGACTTTGTTTTCAAATGTGGGGCTGCCATGCTCAGAGTTTGCATCTACATACTTTTGTTTTCACTTTCTTTTATCATTATTTATAGTTCATGTTGCTGCCATGATGCATGTGTTACTTGACGTACTAAAAGGTCTCTGGCTTAGTCTGAGCATAGGAAGACAATAGATCTGTTACCCTGCTCAAACTCCGCTTCAGCTCTGGGGATCTTGACTTCTAGCCAAAGCCATACGTATTGTCCTTTTGGCTTAGAGCCTATTCATGATCATTCAAAATTTTCGGAAAAATATATTTAAATCATTCTTGTGTTTTCTTCATTCGCAAGTCAGGTCTGAGAAATGATGGCTCCTCACTTGACTTAACATTTGCGTCAGGTATAAATCCAAAGATTAAAAAGACATGAATTGGAGCTGGCATATCAAAGCTTTGTGCTAGAAATGTGTATCATTCCTGGCTTTTTGAAACTGAACTTCAGCTGCGTGTGGTGGTACATAGCTAGTCCCAGCACTCGGGTGCTGAGGCAGGAGGATTGCCATGGTTTTAAGCCTAGTTTGAACTACATAGCAAGATCCCATCTCAAAAACTAAAACAACAACAACAAAAGAATGAAAGAACAAAGAAAGAACTTTTAATTTATTTCGGCCACTGAAATTGACATTTTACCAGCATATTTTATTTCACAATATTTGATTTTTTGTTTATTTATTTATTTCTTGCTATGCAGTTCAAGCTGTCCTTGAGCTTGCTTTATAGCCCAGGCTGGTCTCAGACTTACCATGATCCTCCTGCCTCAGCCTCCCGAGTGCTTTGTCACCACACCTGGCTTTATATTTAAAATTTTATATTGTATTTTTTACATCTGTAAACTTATTGGGCTGGGGAAATAGCTCAGTGCCATAGCACCTGCCTGGCAAGCACAAGGTTCTGAGTTTGACACCTGGTACCACCAAAAAAAAAAAAAAACCCTGTAAACTTATTTATACATTTTATAGTTCTGTTTATAGTAAAAATTTAATTTTGTTGTAATTTGTATTTTATTACATTTTGGATTTTATTAATATGGGTTACTCTATGTAGTTTTATAGAAGTCCTCTGTGTGAATTAGTGACAGATTTTTTTAAATGTAAGCATATACCTTATAAAAATGATGCTGATGCATGTTTAAACACGTCTAACTGTTGACAGTTTGATAACTTGAGGCTGAATTGAGGGTGCGTGGAGAGAGTGAGCCAGCTTGGATGGAGGACTTACCCTGCGGCTCATTACTACCCGCTGTGGGCTGGGAGCTGGATGCTAGCACAAGTTGGTTTTCTGGATGAGGCAGTGAGGTTGAGAACAGGTTGGGATCCACTGGCTGCTGCTGTCTGTGCAGGGTGGATTCTAACCCACTCCTCAGGGACCTCAGCCCCAGCGAAGCAGTTACCAGTGGTGCAGTATAAAACCTTGGCATTCAAAAGATGTCTCATTTTGGTCTACTGAATCTTTTGTCGTGAGTGGGAACCAGTTAGAAATATGCCTTCCCATGAAATTTTTACTTCTGCTTTTGATTTGATGTAGTCATCTTAGCTGAGGCAGTTGGTCATGGCCGGTGTTGGTTATGCCATTATCGCTGAGCGTGTGTTGTAGCTGGGAGGGAAGGTTTGGCGTAATGGCCTTAGAGTCCTTGGCAGGGACCCAGTCCTTCACTGGAGGTGGTTGCAGTTGTGGCTGATAGTGCTGTGGTGTTGTCACCTAATTGGGCTGGTCTCCCCAGAGAGTGCCACATTTTAGAATGGCCTGTATTTCTTAGCAGTTGCCTGGGATGTACTTAGAAACTGCATGGATTGTGGCAGGACTGGACCAACTTGGAGAGATTTGGGCTAGTTCTAGAGAAAGAAACTCTTCTTTAAAGAGTCTGTGAACGTGGAAAGGCCCCTGCCTGCGGGCAAGCAACCCAACCCACAAGGTGACTGTTGGTGTGGGTGTCGGGCTTGGGGCTGGAAAGCTGGGGCTAGGTGAACATGAGGTCTGTTTCTAGCTTCTCCCTGGTAGTTCTGATAACCTTGCACTGTTATATGCCTTTTCTCCCACTCTCCTGTGCCGCTCCCTGCAACCCAAGTTCTGCTGTAAAGGTAATATGTCAGCTGACAGCTGAGAGAGAGGCTCTCAGGGCATTCAGTTTTTCTTTTTTTTGTTGGCGGGACCTGGGAGGGCATTCAGTTTTTCATACTGGCGAGCTTTTAAGAGCTGTCCTAACAGGAAAATGAATTTGCAGAATAACTTCAGTTCGGGAGATAATGTATTTTTACTTTCTGTAATTCTGGGATTGAACGTAAGACTTTGTATGTATGAGGCCAACACTTTCCAAGGTATATTAGAAATGGCTAGACAGATCATAGTCTTTATTGTGGGACTTACCTTCTATTTAAAAAATTTACCTTCAAAAATGATTGCCTTGATGTTAGTTTGCAAAGCTATTTCAACAAACTACTTGTCTTGGGGTTATGAACAAGAGGCTAGACAGCCCCTGTTGAGGTAATTTCTACATTTTTTCACTGATCTAAAATAAAAGTAAAGGATTCAGAAAAGAGATATGAGTTTGAGTACTCCAAATTGAAAGAAAATGAAATGACAGCAAGTAACATTTCTAAAATTACTGATTATTTTTCATCCCATGAGGGACAGAAAATAAAGTCTTTCAAGAAAGACTGAGTTATTTTGAAAATGTGACTCAAATGAGACTGAGTTCTTACATCTTATGTATAGCCATGAAGTATATATGTCTCAGATATTTTAAGATTTTGCTCTTGGGTTAAGTTCTTCGTATCTGTCAAATATGTGTTGTAGCCATTTAGGAGGCGTTTTTCTAAACTCACCCGAGCTTGCTGAAATAAGTAGAAGGGCTGCAGATAGTACTTATTCATGCTCAGTTATTCATTCTAAAGAAAAAGACATGGCTTTATTAACTTCTTTTGGTTAGAGTATGCACCATTTTCTGTACTACACGAGAAAGTATATTAAAGTTCATTGCATTGACTATTAAGTATAAAAACCCAAACTGAGAGATTTATAATAAAATTTGAAACACAGTAAGGCAAGTATGTTGAGTCCTGGTAATGAAGTCAATGAGTTTTTCCCCAAGTCTTTCAGACATTAGTGGCTGAGATTCCTAGAGCTTGAGTAGCTGAGGGTCCCAGTGGAGGGTCCCTGGCAGAACCAGTCCTGTGATTGGGACCTAGAACCTAGAACCTAGAACCAAAGGTACAATCTCTGTACCTTTGGTGTTGGTTCCAGAACTGTTCCCCTCAAGCATGCAAAACTCCAAGGATGCTTATGTAGTTGTGTGCAGATTACGCTCATAATACCTAATGCAATGCAAATCCTATGCAAATAGTTGCTAATAGAGTGTTGTGTAGAGAATAATGACTAGTAAAAAAGTATACATGGTTAGTGCAGATGCAATTTTTTCTGGGTACTTTTATTTTGTGTTGGTTGAATCTAAGCATATGGAGGCCAAGGATACAGGGAGCCTACTGTAAATTAAACTCATGGGCTGATCAAGAAAGCCCCCAAGACCTGCAGAGCTGCTGGGGTGACCTCAGTGTAGTTCTGCCTGTCCTAGCAGCCCCACTTGCATTTTAACATAGAGTGCTGAGTCCCTGCACAAGTTGACCCTGTGGAAAGAAGGGTTGTAGATAACAGTGGTCTGTCTCCTGTGCCACACCAGGCCACATAGACTGGTTCAGACCCCAGTGTTTGGCTGGAAACTGACCATGGCTGCCTGGTGTCCATTGCATGAGAACATTTGAACCTTCCCATTTGGTTGTACCTTGCTGCTTGGCAGATGCAACCCTTGGGCTGGAATTGCCAGCCAGAAGAGGGTGATCAGTGCAGGATCACTGTCCAGGCCTTAGTCACTCAGGCCATAGGGACTAAGTCGGATGTCTGTACACACACACAGTGTAGCACATATGGCATTTGTCTCCGAAGAGTCCGGACCCTACAAGGCACGTAAACAGTAGCTGGTTAAGTCTGAGTGCTTACGTCCATGACTGAGATGTATATGGACATCCAGACACATGTGCCATGATGCCTAATAGGCTGCTGTTAACTCTGGAGTCAGAAAAGATTCCTCCTCCCCACAGCCTTTCTTGTTTATCTCTAAGGAGACTTAAAATGTAGAGACACCCCTGACACCAGGCCGGGGGTTGGTGCTGTTGCCTAGACAGGAATAACAAGCCTTGGTCACAGTCTGCTCTGGGCAAAGAACTAGCACTTGCTGCCCAAGAACATTCTTTATTGAAGGCATCACCCGAGCCAGGAGCTGGTCTCTTCCCTGTACAGAAGATCTGTTTATCTTTAGCTGGGTTTCCACTGCCCGTGATTCAGAAGGTCCAGCTTCTAGTTCTTCTGAGACTGGATTTTGCTGTGTGTGCTGCCCACACACTGGAGAGCTTATGTTGGCAAGGCCTGGGCTTCTCTCTTTACTCTTTCCCCAGCATACCAGTGCCAACCTCAAGGCCCTCTGTGCCCAGGTTTGCTCCCTGTCCCTGGGGTACATGCAGGTAGAGCTAGCTGCAGGTCCTGTGGGTTGGCAATGCAGGGGAGAGCTGACTTTCCTACCTTAAAAGCCCAGATTAGCTTGGGCATTATGTTTTTGATGGAGCCAGTGCTGAACGTGGTGGTTAGGCTCTGTCATGTAGCTCTAGATTGTGGTTCTGCCATGATGTGTAGCAAGACTGTTACGGATTTGCCCCATGATGCCGCAGTCATTTGTGATGCTTTAGGAAAATGTGTTCCTAAATCCAACTGGCAGACTAGATTTTAACCCCTGATTTTGTCTGTAAATTGACATTACCTTGAAACTTGAAACAAATTAACTTAACATGCTTCAGCCGGGAACATTAAAGGAAATAAAAGGCTGTTTGGGGCTAGGTTTGACTTAAAAAGGAACTATAAAATAGATGGCACCTAGAGATTGCTGAGATGCCATGGATTCTCACTGTTTAGTTTAAGGATGGGAAAACTTCAGACCTGGACTTTTTTCCTAGCATTTAGCCCTGTGCCAAAGCCTAGGAATGTGGCTTTAAAGTCCCAGGTTTTGGAGAACACACTTTCGTTATTTGGCAGAAGAGCCATTGCTTAGGGTGCACTGTGGGCGTGGAGGAAAGGCAAATATGCATTCGTGCCTCGCATGTGTGCCTG
>PVKN010025430.1:0-14112 GCA_004027915.1 Capromys pilorides | reverse complement strand
AATGGGATTTCCAGTTCTAGTTTTAAGAAGTCTCCACACTGATTTACATAATGACTGCACCAATCTACATTCCCACTAGCAGTGGAGAAGGGTTCCTTTTCCCCCACAGCCTCTTCAACATTTATTGTAGATTAATTTCTCTATGATAGCCATTCTTTTTGGGGTGAGATGGTATCTAAGTGTTGTTTTAATTTGCATTTCTCAAAAAGCTAATGATGTGGAGCATTTTTCGTATATTTATTTGCCTTCTAGATAGATAGATAGATAGATAGATAGATAGATAGATAGATAGATAGATTAGATTAGATTAGATTAGATTAGGATAGATATACAGCTGCTTTCTCTTAGTTCATTGAGAAGAAAGCTTTATACTAATATTGTTTAGACAGGATATTATGCCTGCATCTTGTCCTGTGAATAACTACTATGAAGAAAGCAATATGCAAAGTATTATTATTATAAGTGTCCAACTAATCTGTTTTGAAATTGTTTCATTATAATTTTATTTTTTTCTCATTAAAATGAATAAAATATACTAAAATAGAAGAGAAAAATCTTTGTCTTTTTTAAAAATGCAGTTGATACAGGGTATCTGTGCAGCTCAGACTCATAATGATCCTCCTGTTTTCAGTTCCCCCGGCCCTGGAAGTACAGGTGTTCACTACCATGCCCAGTCTCAGTGGCCGGCTCAGCACTGATCCTATAACTTTGATAATCAGCCTAGGAACTTATAAGGAGTGAGAACTGACCTATTACATTGTCTAAAGTGCAACTAGTTTATGTTTTATATATAATAGTTTTTACATTGAATAGGCCTTGCTATGATTTGTGTATAGGTGTCCCCCCAAAGCCTCATACAGTCATGGGGCAGCTTCTGGAATCTGTAATTGATTATTGTGAGAATGGGTGCTGCACCTCCTCTGGGGCAGGAGATTTGCAATTCAATGTAAGGGAGGAAGAGAAGTTAGCTGCTTGAGCTGCTGTATCCTCTTCCTTCACTCTTGCTATTAGCTGCCACCATGAAAGTTTGTTTTCTGCCATGTGCTTCTCTGCCTTAGAGCCAGCTGAATATGGACTGAAACTTCCAGCAACTGTGAGCTAAATAAACCTTTCCTTCCCTCATTTTGAGTGTCGGGTATTTGTCCCAGCAAAGAGAGAAGAGTAACTAAGACAGGCCTCTATTTTAATACATTCACTATCCACAAATCATATCAAAGACATACATAATTAGGTTGAATTTGTCTGCATAGTCTGATGTAATTGCCTCGTTTTAAGATCCTTATTGCTTGCTGGAAACTCATTTTTGGCATAGAGAGGGACAACCATAGATGCTCATCCTTCCAGCGTAAATGTCACTATAAGGTCATTATTCTCCCTTCCACAGAAACATGATAGAGTGAAGTTACCTGTATCAAGTAGCATTGAAACCTTATTTTTTAAACTAATAATAATTCAATTATAATGAAAGAAAAAGTATAAAATCTATTTTTATGTAAATTCATTTACCATTTCCTAACTCAATAGCCATAACTTATTATTTAGCATTAGGTGTGGCAGGATAAAAATAGAATGAATCATTTTGTTGTTGGTGTTGAAGCCACAAGTATTTTATTTTCCTCATGAATTCATCTGCTGTTGGTTGACTGGTGACACTAAAATGCATGTCTTGTAGCCCTAACTCTCAGCACTTCCAAATTGGTCCTTGTGTGAAGGAAAATTGTTGAAACCGTACATTAAATGAAGATGTGGTTTTTCACACTGAGATACGGTGGACCATCAGGGCTACTGTCTTAGTATTAAAAAGGAAATTTGGTGCAGACATGCACAGAGGGAAAACCCATGTGGATATGAAGGCAAACCTGGGGTGTGAAATTTGTAGGCCAAGAAATGCCTGTGATTGCCAGTGAGCCACTGGAAATTAGAGAGAGGCATGAATGCTTAAGAGAGAAGTGATCTTCCTGACACCTTGTTTATAGACTTCCCAGACTTAAGAACCATGAGATAATTAATATCTGATATTTAAACCACAGAATATTTGATTTTTTGTCATTGTAGCCTTAGAGACCTAATATACCATCCAACACAGGAAGACCATTTAGGACACAGGAGCCAGGACTGTTCAGGGTCTCACTAGGGACTGACAAATCACCTTCCTCAGAAAATATTGTGAATAAGTAGGAACAAACTTCTGTATGGTATGTATATGCAAATACATACTTTCACTAGTTCAAATACTGACCTTTCAAAACTTGAACTCTACAGCTAAGTTGGAGTCAAATAATACTTGCAACAGACGAAAGCACTTACTAAAGCTGAAGTTCAAAATTTGGAACACTTTGTCTTTTTTTTTTTAATGTATTTGGTATAGGGTCTCACTACACAGCTCTGACTCATAGTGATCTTCCTGTTTCCAGCCTCCCCAGCATTGGGATTACAGGTGCCACCAGGCCTGGTCTTGGAAGCCAGCTCAATGTTGATTGAGCAACTTCAATAATCAAAATCCAGCCTGGGCACTTATGAGCACTGAGAGCTGACCTGTTACTCTGTCTAAAGGGCAACTAGTTTGTGTTTTGTATATAACATTTTTTACATTGAATGGACCTCTATTCTAACACATTTACTATCTAAATATCATATATTAAAATATGTTCCAGATGCATATTTCTATGTCAAGAATTCAATTTCAAGCACATCAATTAATGCTTCTTTCAAAGACAATGTCATGTGAAACTTCTAATCTTTTCCTCATTTTCATGGCAGGAATAAAGAACAAATCTCAATTTCATGTCAAGTTAAATCAACTTATTTTTTGAAAATTTTCAAATTAATGTGTTTCACAGACAATAAAAAAGAAGTCATTTTCACTGAATATATAATTGCTTGACAAGGTGTTATGTGGAAAAATTGAATGAGTGGGGTTAGTAGGTTGGGAACCTAGCTATGCCGTGTTCAGATTCCTGACCCAAAATTAAATTTTAAACTGTTGTGTGTGGTTACACAGCCTTAGGTAATTAAAAGAGGCAGTAATCCTTTGAGCATGGAACTGGGAGCATCACCCTACTTTCACCTGTAATATGTAGCACAGTATCTTTGACAGAGCAATCACTGATAGAAAAAGGGAAAGGATCATGTTATATTAAGGTCAGGAATTTTTTAAAGCAGCTGAAGAAATATGATGAGTCACATATATGAAAATAATCCTGTGCTAAGTTATGGTGTTGAATATTTGTAGATGGATCCTGAGCTACCTCTGGAAGGCATGGAGGACATACGGGCCAGTGTAAGGGAAATGGGCCCCTCCTGAAGCTGGGGTAGGAAGAACAATTAATAGGCCACACCAGAACAATAGGGTGACTGGCCTAAGAGGATGGGATAGGTGACGTGGATGTTGTGAGAAACAGCCACCTCTATGAACTCAAGCATTCTTGGCATTGAAGGAAAAGAGGGAAGTGGCCAAGGCTGGAGAGCCAAGGATCATCTGCATAGAGTGGACAAGGCACTGAAGGAGGTTGCTTCAGAAACCAGGTCCCACACTGGACAAATCCTACTGAATCTCACTTCCTATTGTGAATCATCCTTACAGAGGCAACACAGTCACAGGCCGGTTTCTGAATTTTGCGTTAGACCCATCTTGATCAGCAGGCAAGTGAAGAACATAAGCCATCTGCGAGATTTTATCCCCTCTCCCCCTTTTCCACCCTTTCCAATCACATCACTTTCCACCCTCTCCCACTTATGCTGTTCTGGGTAGAACAGGTCCCCTTTCTGTTTCTTAAACACACTAGATGTGGCCCATCTTAGGGTCTCCACAGTTTCTGGAACTCTTGCCTGAGAAAACCACCCACCTAAGTGTCCCACCTTTATAAATTGTTTCTCTTAATCAACTTCTGAGAGAAGCTTATCTGAACCACCTATGTCTAATACGTCAAACTACCCAATGTCTAGAACTTCCTATCATTCTCATCTATTTATTAAAATTGTTGAATATATTCCACTAGAACATAAGCTTTGGGAGCTTGGGATACCATAATGGCAGAGTGGGAAGTAGAAGACAAGAGCCTGTCTGAGTGATGCTATGTAGATGATGGAATATGGCAACATCAAGAAGATGAAGGAGGGAAGTGGGTCCCCTGGGTGCAAGAAGGACCAGAAACATTGATTGAAGCACACAGAGAGAGTGAAGAGAAAAACTTTAGTGAAGAAAAAGGAGATAGCCTGTGGTGCCTTCTTGCTGAGGGGGAACTCACTGTAAAAGAGGAACGATTCAAATTTGGAGACACATGGTGACTGCTGGTGACCCCAGAGGCCCCCATGAAGAGTGGCAGCAGTTGAAGGGAACAGTGGGCATAAAGGACTGTACTAACTTGTGGTGAGTGTTGGGGCTCATCACCCTGTGCAAGTCAGTGATTGGGTGGGAGCCATTGTGGAGAGGGGCCTCCTGAGCTCAGAACTCAGTGTAAATGCTGGCTCCATCTAGTGGCCCTCATCTAGGCTCAGGACCATGGAAGGTGTGCTGATGGCTGCAGGCTGAATGAGTCTGGTATCAGCCAGAATTTACAGGCTCAATGAGATTATCCACCACCCTGCCTAAAAGGTACTGCTAGCTTGCTGGGCTAAATCACTGCAGAACTGGACTTGACTCCACACACTGTCTACCAGTGACAGCAGAGACAAATCTGGAAGTGGACTTTATTTCCTTCCCTTTTTTATTTATTTTTTCTTTCTGTAGTTGTGCTTTTGTTTTTTGTTTTTTGATTTTGTTTTCCTCATTGTTTGATCTTGATTCTCCATGGATGTGAACATGATTTCTTTGCTTCTTTGTGGCTGTTCTGTTCTTTTTACTCTCTTCCATCTGTTTTCCTTCCAGTCTCCTATACCAGCTTCCCAAAGTTACTATGATGCCACCCACTTTGTCCTCTAGTCTTATTTATAATCTCTTCCTCTTATTCTACTTCACTATTTTTCCCTAATCCTTTTAAATCTTAACCCGAAGGTTAAAGTTGACATACTAAGGACATCTAGGCTGCATATAATTTTATGATCTGTACTAGATTTTCTTATATAACCACAAATCTATTTCATATGGTTAAAAGTGACAAATTAATAGTTAGTTCAATTTATCATTTTTGAGGCTGTTATTGATGCTACTGTTATTGCTGATGATACTACCTTAGGCAAAAGTGACATAATTGTTCTAAACAGCTATTCTTCCTGATGTTCCAGGACTGATATTGACAAAGGGTCATAGAAAATTCTGCTTCACAATGCTGAAGAACTAGGGCTGGGCCACACAGGCACCAAGATATAGGATTTTGCAAAGGACTCAAACTCAAAAACCAGTTATACCTGAAAGATACTACAGAGAAGCATTAATTTCCTGAGGGTTATAAATGCTAGCAATAAATTGAGTCACTATGAGCAATTTACAAGCATCACCTCAGTAATCAAACTAAAAAAAAAGAAAGAAAGAAAGAAGAAAGAAAGAAAAGAAAAGAAAATGAGCAGACACTTAAACAAGATGCAACACCAGATATTCATTTCACCAAAGGTAAACCCAGAGCACAAAACATGGGGCAGTCTGAAAGCCACCCATTTGACCTCTCTGAAGTGGCAACAACAAAGCAAAGACAAGATTCTAGAAAAAAGTTAAATGGTGAATAATTTCTCAGATAACTGCAGAGGTAGTATCCACAATGAAAACCATGCTTAGTGACTCTAGAGCAGACACAGACAAAAAACAGAAGAGCTTGAGGAAGTTATGGAAGCCATGAATGCTCAGCATAGGAAAGAAACATAATTCATATGACATATTCAAGCAGATATACAGGAGAACAAAATTTCATTAAAAGTGTCCAGAACAGATTAAGCCATTATGATGACACAGTCTCATAAAAAAGACACATGTCTTTTATATCTCTGAGATATAAAAGACAGGCTTGCATTAGCAATGATGCAAGGAAATAGTCCTTAAAAATTACAAGGGAACATGGGAAATGAATCCAGAAACTTCTAGATGAGGCAAAGACTAACTTAAAGGTTGACTGAAGTCCATGGAAATTCAAGAGAGCACAAATGATACAGAAAGTAAGCTCTGGGAAAGGAGGGTTTGTTTATAATTTGTGTTTCTATCTTTTGCTTTACTCCCAATGTATCCAAACTACAAGCTTCATGTAGAGGAGGGCTTGGTAAATACCTACAGAGTTGAATTGAATCACTAAAGTGAAAGTTGAAGAGAGGGAATGGCATTACCCATTTTGAAGGGGGTGGGCCACCGAAAGGACTCAGAGCATTTAAGTTGAAAGCTAATTTGACCCAGCTAATCTCTACAAGACCCTATTCCTGAACATTTGAGAAGAAAAAGGTCATGACACTGGGCTAGGGGAAGGAGTCTAAAAGTTTCAGGTCCACCTGCAGAGCAGGCAGGTCCAGCATGCAGATTTTGGCTCTTCTGAGCTGAGACTGCCCAAGCCTTCTGAGTGCTGGCTGGGCAAGATGGGGCTCAGCTGGCCATCTGTGCAGGTCCCTAAAGTCCACAGAGCCCCCCAGCAAAAGCTACCCATGCACCTCAGCATCAGGCCTCGTTCATTTTTTCTCCCCTTTTTCTCCTAATCTCTCTTTAAGGTTATCTGTCATGAACATTAAAAGGCACATAAAACAATGGTTGAAGCACTGTGCAAGAGACCTGGGGTCTTGAGAAAAGATAGAAATACAACTACTATTCTTTCTTTTTAAAACTTAAATTCCAGTCTCACTAGACCTATAGTTACATTAAATGCTGGGCATACTGCTTATCACTCCACATTTTGCCTCCCATACGTAGCCCCTTCTTTCATAAGGCCTCAGTGAAGGTGAACCAGCATGAGGTCTCAACTGAAGACTCAGCTGGCAGAGAACCAGCTTCAATCTCACTGAAGTAGCAGCTGGTAGGCTTTGGACTGCAGGAGTTCAAAAATTTTTTCATTGACTTGGTTCTTTACTGGTTTTCAGCTGCGGGCTGCCTTCAGTCCATCTCTGAGTGAGCTTGGTCAAGGACTACTTCACAACATAGCTGCTTGTTCCACAAAGCTAGCAAGGGGAAATTTTGCTGCCAAGACAGAAGTTGTAATCTGATGCATTGTAACATAAACAGGGAAATGATAAAATACCATATGCTATTTGTTAGGAGGGCATCCTAGGACCAGCCTACATGCAAGACAAAGGGACTGATGCTAAGCACACACATCAGGAAGGAAGGGCTCCCCAGGTCTCTCTGAGTCTGTCTGTCACCAGCCTCAAATGAGGTAGAGACTGAACTTACTTATGGGACATGTGAAAAAAGAGAGATGGGAAACAGGATAGCACCCATGAAGGAAGGTCTATGGATGCATGGGTGTTTTCTCATAGAAGGAGATGAACTAGATTAATTAGAAAAGATGCTTTTTCTAAGAAAGAAACCACAGAACAAGGAACTGCAGTTGGGGTAGGAGTTACGTAGCTAGTTTTAACATAGTTTACCCTCTTTCTCTTCCTCTCTGCCTATGAGTCACTCTTTTAAATCATAGAGCTATTCAGGGAACAAAAGATATGGAGGACAATGTATTTCACATCAGATGAGCTCACTCCAGAAATGTGCAGAAAATGTCTCATCTCCTTACAGAAACAAACAGTGCTTTTCAAAGAATGGAAAATGAGCAGCAATCATTTCCAACATCCTGTGTTCCTTTGTGGAGCTATCACCTTGACACTCGCCAAGCAGACAAGACTTTAAGTGGAACACGGTGATTCAAAACACTCTGAAAGAAAAAAAATCACATTTCTACAGTTGCAGAAAAAAAATTAAACACTAGGATGAAGGCCTTCACTAAATTCAGCAGTTCTGGCTGCCCAACCCACGCCCCTTTGTCCTTGTCTTTATGCCAAGGAAGTGAATATACAACATCTCATTTAATTCATTTCACACTGAAATGAGGAACTCTGCATAATGGGGTGATATAAATCTACATAAAATATAAAATCCAAAGTAAATAGAGCATAAAAATTAGTTAAGTATCTCTTAAGGCTGCAGGATATCATTAAGAAAAACTGCATAATCCTTTTTATATAAAACAGTGGGGAAGTTGGTGAGGAGAACCATTTTCATGTGGTCGACTTTGGGCTCTATTGGGTTTTTTTTAGATTTTTATTTATTTATTTATTTGTCTCCAATGTGTAGGCACTTTTTCTGTGCCCTTCTTTGAGCTAACTTAACTTTTTCTAAATGTTCCTTCTACAGTGTCTTCTCACTGTCCATGGACATCTCTCAGATTTTCAATTCATGATAACTCAAGATCAGAATTTTCTTAAGGAGAAACCAAAAAGTTCCATTTACAGAGCTGGAAGCTAACATCAGGTAGAGTTTAAGTCAACATTATAAGTTTGCATGGCAGCCTTGCCCCTGGGGCAGGCTGAGGCGGTGATTGAGACTGGGCGTGGTGGCACGCAGCTGTAGTCCCAAGCGCTTGGGAGGCTGAAAATCACTATGAATCCAATTTACATAGTGAGACCCCATAGACGCTGTAGACCCTGTACTAAATACATTTTTCAGAAAAGCTATGTAAGAAAAAAAGAATGTTAAAAATATATTATAGGCCTGATGATCTCATTTCTTTCTGAATGAAAATTTTATGGGTAATGGTGTAATTTCACTCACTTCTAATAAACTCTTTTGTTTATTTAAAGCTATATTTCATATAGATAAAGCTGGTTATGATTAACCACTAAAAAAAAAAAAAGCTTATGACATTGTGTGGAAAATGGAGGTGAGAGATATTCAGCAAAATGCCAGGGTTTATGGTGATAAGCTTTCCCCTTCCTTGGAAGTTTTTGTGCTTTAAAATATGTATCTGATCCAGAAAGCAAGAAACCTGTCAACTGGATCTGGGAAAATAGAGTAATTTGAGATTCGGGTCCCATGATTTCTTTCCAAGATGGCACTGCAGCAAATGGGGAATAAATAGTGTCTTCCATAAGGTGGACATCCAAAAGGAAGCCAGCAAATTTCTGATCTCCTATGTCCAACCAGGCATAAAATGAATTCTAAGTGGATTTTACATTTAAACCAATTATTTTGGAGGAAAAAAGTACAAAAGAATCACAATTTTGGTAGGTAAGGATTTCTCCTTTTCTCCTCGTATTTATACTATGAGACTTTTAATTTTCTTTTTCTTTTTTCTTTTTGCTTTTATTAGTATATGCATGCAGGATGTAATGATTACTATTCACTGTAGGGAATTGGTACATGTACATAATACATGTTGCATCTTTATCTTTTTTACTTTCTCTCCCTCCCATCTCCCTTTCTGAAGATCTTTGGTATGCAAAGATTTCTGAAACAGCTAAAGTTGGGATTTCCCCTCATGACCTAAGCTGGTACAGAGTCTCACAATCCTGTCACTTTAGCAGCAGGAGTGAATGGGACTAGCATACTTGGAAAAGCCAAGAACTCCTGATAATCAAAGAAACTATTGGTGGGCACTGTGACACACACTGTAATTCCAGGTACTTAAGAGGCAGAGGCAGGTGAATCTCAAGTTCAAAGCCAGCTTGGAAAGCTCAGTAAGACTCTGACTCAAATAAAAAGGGCTGAGCATCCCCAGTTTCATTCTCTAGCACCAAGAATAAAAAGAGGGGGAGAGAAAGGAAGGAAGGAAGGAAGGAAGGAAGGAAGGAAGGAAGGAAGGAAGGAAGAGAGGAGAGAGACTATAAGACAGGTCAAGCAAAACTATAAACTAGGACATTTTAAATATATAAATCTGACAAAGACTTTTATACAAAGTATATAAAGAATCACAAACTAAGAAGAAAAAGGGAAATAACAAAAAATGAGTAAAGGCTATGTGAGCAAAGCTGAACTGTAAATCTTCATTCAAGAACATGTATTAAGATTGTGAAATTGGACATAAGATTGATAGGGGCAAAAGTGGGTTTGGTTAAATGCATCCTTTATGGCATTATAATCTATTCTTTCCTTGATGTGTTTTAACAGTGAAAAGACCCATTTTGTTGCATTTCCTCATTCTTGCTTTTAAAAGAAAAAAAAATCCCAAACCCTATAAATGGCCTGTACTGAACTTTTAAATTTTAATTAGAGATTGTCAAACATAAAGCCTTAAAAAAAAAAAATAAGAGCCTGAATAATCACTTATCGTCAAGGGAAATGAATTCTGATACCAGCAGGCATCCTATCAGAGATAACACCTATATTGAGAACAGCAAAGATCAAGGGGGGGTGTACAACTCACCCGACCCCTGAATTTAATGACATCACTTTGATATTTTCCAACTGGCCACCATGCGAGTATTTAGACCACAGGCACTAGAGGTAAGGTTTTCTTTGTCCACACACATCCAACTCATCAATACATCACTGCATAGAGCTGACAAAGATGGAAAAATGTACAAACTTTCACATAATGCTAATATAAAAAGTAAGTTAGCAATCATTGTGGAAAACTGTTCCGTAGTGTCTTTCAAACATGCAAATAGGCAGTTGTACTGCCAAGAATATCTCTGTCAAAAGTACATAGGCAGGTTCAGAAAAGGACATGGAATATATTCAGAGCAGCCCCACCCTGGAAACAATCTAGAAATCAAAAGAAGCACTTCATAAAAATGTTAAATGATGGTACATACCTACCAGTGAAATCTAAACAGAAGTTGAAATTAACTGCAAATGGAAAACAATGAACTAGAAATATAAACATCTACATGAATTTATCAAATACCTTCAGGTGAAAAGTCAAACACAGAAGTGTACATAAATGAAGACTACATTTACAAATGCAAATGAATCTGTAGTCCTAGAAGTCAAGAAACTGGTGTGGTAGTTTGCCCTTTACTGAGACCCAGCACCCAACGCCCACCATGTAAAGGAGGAGCAGCTTACTTTGGCTCATGTTTAACAGATTCAGTCCATGGCTGCCTGGTCCTAGGTGAAAGCATTATAGTGGAAGGGTGTGGCAGAGAAGAAATATTCAGCTCACAGCAGCCAGGAAGACAGTATCAGAAAATAATGACCCAAGGACCAGCTATGGCATCCAAGGTCATGACTCTGTGGCCCTCCCAAGCACGTGTAGAAGTGTACTTTAATAATCTGTTAAGAGTGTCTTAATTCAGTTAAATTCACCCACACTCAACAGTCCCCAGTGGTTACCCTTGGCATCAAGGAATTGATTAGATGGGACATGATAGAAGATTCTAGAGTACTGGCTATGTTTTACTTATTGATCTAGATGCTAGCTGAAGTTACTTTTGAAAAGCCCAAGAGCTATATACTGGTTTATGAGATTACTACCTTTTATAATACAATTAATTTTTTTATTTTAAAAAGTAAAGAGCCACATACCAGTGTCTGTAATTCTCTTTATTTAAGTCCTGAGGCAAGTGAGATGAATCTATGGTTAAAGAAGTCAAAATGGTGTTGATTTATGAGGAGTGCTGCTGGAGTGAGGTCGGTGGAAGAAAGAGATTCTAGGTGCTAGAAATAATCTGTTTTCATCTATAGATTACATGTGTGTGTGCTTGTGTAAAAAAGTCATTACACTTAAAGTTAAAAATTGTGCACTTCAAAATTCTGAGCTGTAATTCTATAAAAATTTGTCAAGTTGCTGTGAGGATTAAACTCACTCCGTCTCATTTATCTTACTGAAATGACGGTGCTTTCTGGCACTGCATTCCTGGTGCTTAACAGCTAAACTTCCAGTTTATTTCCTTGCTCACTGACTGAGGTTGAAGGCAATGAGGATCCAATGCAGAAAGATAAATGGATCCTGCTCACAGGTAGCCAGATAGAGGAAGTTCACTGACTGCCCTGGCAACAAATATGAGGGCTAAAGAAATATGAAAACTATACTGAAATGTGTGGGTTAATGTTCACATGATAAAAAACCCTCCAGCAGTTTATATTCTACTTGGAGAAATAGAACAAACTGATATATATTTTAGCAAGTTACAAAATAACATAAAAGCAAATTGCTACAGTGCTGCAAAAGTACCTCTGTCTGAGTTACAACCAATTCTAAAATAAAACTTGCTGGTTAGAGAACTTATAGCTCCCTTATTCCTCTTACTTCTACTAGTATCTTCTTTGATGTGTATGCAGGGGTAAATTAAATAAACTTGTTAAAATCCAAGTGCATCCATTATTCCAGAACAATTTTTCAGTCATGTGACAAAAGATACGTGTCTTGTTTTTGAGTTAAAAAATTTTAAGTGTTGAATTACAATTATCATTAAACCTATACAGTAAAGCTATAAATTAAATTATGAAGCTGGAAAGAAACTGGGTTTTGTTGCTTATAAAAAGTCAAGGTAAGGAGAGACAGAGTCAAGTCAGTTCTCTTAAAATGAACAGGCATTTAAAAGAAGTGGAGAAATGGGATTAGAAAAAAAAATCCCAGTAAAAGCTATGCGTCCTCAAGCTACTTACCCCTGAATTTTATTGGTAAGCAGTGGTCCTTGGTGCTTTTGGGCAAGGTGGATTTGGAAGAGCTCTGAATTTATAGCTTCTCCATGTGCTGCCTTTCTCATGTATGAGAGACATTGTGTGAACACAGAGAAGATCCTCACTTCACATGCTCTGAAATCTGAAAGCAAAGGAGCAGTAAACTTTCTCTCTCCTTTTGTTCCTCCCAGAGACATTATGACTAATGTTTTCCACGCAAGGAGCATGCCGGTCCATGGAGCTATATATCCTGGCGTGGAAGCCATAGGGGGCGCTCCTTGGACCTGTCAGGCGCTGGATGCGGCCACTCGTTACTACCTACAGCCTGTGCAGTGCAGGCCACTACTAAGCTATGTGTTGGTGGCACAGGGGCAACGTGGACAAGTGTAGCTTGAGTAAATGAAGAAATTTAAGAAAAACAGACTGAACGATCCTGCCGCTGCATATGCAGAACAGTCTTGATTGCTCTTTTGTGGCAGCTTTGTGAGTTTGCCTTATGGCAAAGTCAACATCTTTCTTGTTTTGAGATTCTGGACTATATGTACTCTTACTTGTTGCTGTTTTTCTATATTTGTTTCTGCTGTTTTTACTCTTTAAAATAAAATGAAAAAAAAAAAAAAAAAAAAAGTCAACATCTATTTGATTGCTTGGTTTTCGTTGTGATTTTGTCGTAAACCCTTTAGCAGTATAGATTTTTTAAAGCGCATGTTTAGTGAATGAAATTTAATCTCTATTTCTTAAAAAAATCACAACGGAAAGATATTTTAGAAAGAAAAAGCAGTTCACAATAATTTGCAGGAAGTGCTTTTCAATATTAACTCCCTGCCTGGGGACGGTAGGAACCACGTGGGCAGCTCCTAGACGCAGATCTGCTGAGAATCTGCCAGCAGCTACTGCAGTGATGTGGATTGAAGAATACTTGAATGCAAACTGATGATTCACTAATTGCACTTGCAGAGGTTGGAATCCACCACTGTTTGAAGCATGGCTTCTCGTTTAAGTCAAACGACAGAATTGTCTAGGTCAATTTCACTTACTTTTCAATACCAATCTTCCTTTGCGTATAGAAAATAGCGAAGTGATAAGTTGCTAACACAGCAGCCCCCTTCACTGAAGACGTTTGCAAACAGTGGAGTCCAGCTGGTGTTAAATCACTATCATCAGATGCCCTAGGTTGCCACATTTCATTATATTTGACTACTCTTACTTAAGAAATAGAAATCGTAAACCAAAACATCTTGAGTGTATACACATGAAGCTATTTCATCAGCTGGATTTCCACGAGATTTCTTAGAATAGTGCTCTGCCCTACTCTCACTGTTCCGCTGTGCCCCCTTCTGGTGGGTTCATGTATCTACAACAGGAAATAGAAACTCAAGACCCGTGAAGTCCATTCTTGGTGCTGCTTCACCACAGCTGCCAACTGGCACCAATGTTCATTCTTTTCTTCCCTTTGGAGGAGCGAGAGGGAGAGACACAATCTGAGTGACTTCTACTTTTATGTCAGTTTCAGTAAAAGGAACTTTAAAGAAAGTTTAAAACATGCTTGGTGATAAATTTGTGGAACAATCTATCATCTCCCTAGAACAATGAGTGCTTTCCACACTTTAAAATTTCTTTAAGTGGCATAAAAGACCTTTAGAAGCCAGAAA
>PVKN010025429.1:0-14125 GCA_004027915.1 Capromys pilorides | reverse complement strand
AAAAAAAAAATAAAAAATACATTTAGTATATACTGATTTATCAAATAAAAACACATTGTGACTTGCACTCATTACTCATTACAATCTATCCAATTCCTTGGTATTTCTAGGTTAGAATTCACAAGTATGAAGAAAAAGATATCATGCATTAGGTTGTATATGCCAGGGTCTGTCATTTGTGGAACTGTAGACCATAACACCTTCCATCCTGGCCATAACCCTATTGACTTCTATAGTAATTACTGACAGCTATAGAACAATACAACCATTCACAAAGTTCCAATTAATTAGTCCAACTCAAACATTAGAATAACAGTGAATTCTCCATGTTCAACCATGTGTAATGGAGACCATGACATGTTTATTTCTTTTTTAATAATTGAGCATTTATTTTCGTTTTTCAGGTGTCTTTAACATAAAAAACAACTTTAAGGTATAATGCTGATAATTGTCATAATAATGCAATAGTCACTATTCTTGTTGTCTAATTAGTAATCTACAAGTAGGACTTTTATGGTTTGTGTATAGGTGTCTCCCCAAAGCCTCATGCAGTCATGGGGTGGTTTCTGAAATTTGTAATTAATTATTGTGAGTGGGTGCTGCACCTCCCCTGGAGCAGGGTATTTGCATTTTAATGTAAAGGAAGAGAAGTTAGCTGCTTGAGCTGCTTCTACCTCTCCCTGCTCTTGCTATTAGCTGCCACCATGAAAGGTTGCCTTCTGCAATGGGCCACTCTGCCTTGGAGCCAGCTGAGTATGGACTGAAACCTTCAGCAACTATGAGTTAAGTAAACCTTCTTCCTCTCATTTTGAGTGTTGGGTGTTTGTCCCAGCAATGAGAGAAGAGTAACTAAGACAAGGACCAAGGTATTAAAGGACCATGTTGGTTCTTTAATATGTACTAATGTGATTAGTACATTACTAAATGTACTAATTGGCATTCAGATCTTACATTTTTTAAATTTATGTTTAGCTTTTTACAATAGTTAATACATTGCATAATATTTTCTTTGTCATAGTTGTTCAAAGTACAAGATGCAGGCATGGTTTCTTGTCTAAACCTCATTAGTACAGATCTTTCTTTTCATTGCACAAAGAGAAAGTAACTGTATATTTAGTCCAATAGTTCATAACAGTAGTGGTTTATCAGCTCATCTGGCAATATCAAGGGCTGTTGACTTGAGCCTTTTACAGCTCAGCATATTAATATGGCTTTCCTCTTTATACCTTATGGTTAGACTTTTCTGGTGGATAATTAAGATTTCTAATCAAGGAAATAGACATTACCTAGTAGTCAGTCTTTGAGTTCTTAGGATGAAACATCTGACTCATAAAATTTAAGGAAGGATTTGCAGACTGCAAAGGAGAGACAGCATGGTGGAGAAACTTTCTCACCTCATGGCAGTTGGAAGGCAGAATGAGCCAGAAAGAACCTGAGAGGAAGTGGCCAGGGACCGGATACAGTTCCCAAAATTCTGTCCCCATGAGCTATTTTTCCTAGTAACCCGTACTTCCTCTTTGTCGCTTCAAGTATGAACTCTCAAGGAGGTAACTTTTTGCTGAGCACAGCACTTCACAATGCAATCGCCTCTCATGAAATCCCTTATCCGGGTCAAGTGGCCAATCCAGATTAATCAACATATTGCCCTTCAAGTTAATTTTACTCTCTTCTCTACCATTCCATAAGTCAATGCACTGTCACTTAGTAGCTCTATGGTTTCCTAGTTTGTTAGTATCAGGAAGTCAGGTTGTGGACATCTAAGGAGAGGTGTCAATAACAGCCAATTGTGAAGATTGACAGGATTTATTAGTTACTCTTCTCTCAATCCTGGGACAAATACCTGACACCCACAATAAAGGAAGGAAAGGCTTATTTAGCTCACAGTTACAGGAGGTTTCAGAGCACTCTCAACGGGATCCAACGCAGAGAGGCGCATGACAGAGGGCAGCAGTTCGTGGTGGTGAAACAGCAATAACGGCAGAGAGAGAGAGAGAGAGAGAGAGAGAGAGAGAGAGAGAGAGAGAGAGAGAGAGAGGGAGTCTGTTTCGCTTATGTTACGTTCCAGCTATCAGCCCCAGGTTGGGTATAGCACTTACATCCACAGTCTTAGCAGTACTAAGATCTATAATCCCAGTGGATCATGAGTTAATCTCAAGCTCTAGAAGTCCCACCCCATGATTGCGTGAGGCTTTGGGAGCACAGTTAGTCACAAATCATAACACAAGTACAATCATATTCAAGACATGAAAAACTGTAGGGATGTGAATAGGCAGTATAAGAAAGAAAGCAGTTAAGTATGTCTTCTGTACTTAGGTTGACTCTAAATGTTTAATTTTATTATATATAAAGTATCCTCAGGCATATTGCAATTTAAAACATCTGTAAATAATTTTATGCTCATATTATTCCTGACAATGATGTGATTAAAACTACAAATGGACTTGCTCTTATAGGGCTTTGGTTCAGTGAGAAAAATATATGATCCAATTTTTAGAATGTGAATAGATGAGATTATGAATCCTGATAAAAACCTAGGAGAACAATATTTTCTTGTCAGTGAAATGAGTAATCACAACACAAAAGTGAAGAGTACACGTGTGCGTCAGTGGTAAAAGCATGTGTTTCACGTATACAGCGTTCTGGGTTCAACCCCAGCGTCAAGACATAGCTAAGCAGAAGAATATGATTTTGGAATGGAGCTGCTCCTTAGTAAGTGTCATTTTCCTGGGGCTACTAAAATGGGTAACATTGGCTAACAGAGAGTGGGATGGGAAGTATTTAAGTGGGGCATCAAACACCAACAGAGACATAGAAAAGTGTACACAATGGCATCTGGGGTTAAATGCATAAATGGAGAAAGAGATGAGACAGATTGAACTTGATAAATTACAGTGGGGAAAGCAGGAATTCATTTCTCTGACAAAAGCTGAATAGTTAAAGTTTTAAGAAAAGGGATATGGAAATATAAATTACAAAGAATAATCACTGTGAGCCACAGATCAAAAAACACATATGTGTATCTAGTTTTACAAATTCTATGAGAAAACACTCATAAATCTTTTAAAAGCTTAATGCTTATTCTTTGAACCTTCCCAGAGTACAGCTTTAAAAAAACCACTTTGAGCTTGAAATATTTGGTCGTGTCAATCACCATGAGTAAAAGAAGGAACATGGTTAATCCTCCATTCTGACACTGAAGTGAGCTATAACTCATCTAACAGTCAGGCATTTTGTCTCTGCAATGCTGCCATATTCGCCAAAGCTGAGCCCACACACAGATACACAACCTTATATTCTATGCTGAGAGAAATTTGGCCTCTTCTACACAGTAGTAAATGAAAATGTTTGGGGAAATAACCAACTTCTTGAGTGGTCCAATCTGCAGGTTGGAGCTGGAATTAATATCCCTAGAGCTCTTTGAAGCCCTGACTTTAATAATATAAACAAACAGGGGAAGGTATCAGTGGCTCCATCCAATAAAACATAATTTCATTTAAGAATTACCAAAGATGGTGAAGCTGTTTAAAATGATTATGCAGTGTAAATAAACATATGAAGAGAACTGAGCTACTGCAATGAAATTAATGTCTCTCATGATGGCCTGCTGTCAAAAACAGTAAACAAATACACATGCACTTATCAATGTGCACATACACAAACACACACCATTTTACTCAAGATTTGAACAGTCTTGCTTATGGTTCTATCAGGAAGCAAAGAACTGGACAGAAAGGAAGATGGAGGAGTTTAGAGTTTAACTTGTCCACAGTGTAAGGCAGGGCATAGATGACCAAAGGTGGAGTATTGTATTAGTTAGACACCTAACACAACATGTACTGCTGAGGGTGGTAACTATCTTTAGTAGGCATCATTAAAATTGCATTTATGTAGAAGATATTCTAACAAACTCAGGCATCTGAATGTTGGATTTGTACCTATGTTGACAAAAAAGTAACCCTAAGGAATCAAATACACAAACAAAAATTTTATGAAAATAGAAATCCTCAAATATCTCAAGGGGTAACTTGATCCCACTTGAGTGGAAATCGTGATGTTCCCATGGAGCTCAGACTTGGTCTCTAGCATCACAACTATGAAAATGTGGAAAGAGTTCTCATATCACCAATTGGTGACAATTAGTACAGGAAGAAAGCAAAACCATAGAGTCTGTAAGCAACACAAGTGACAGTGTTGCCAAGCTGAGATTTGAAGCTAGGCTGTCCCCAAACAAAATCAGCATGTCTTCAATTGGGCCATTTAAGAAGGCCAAATGAAAGGACAGCTTGCCAGAAGCTTGAATAGAAAGTAGAACTTTAGTACAACACAGCTGCTGTTGATGTGAGTTTGCAATGACCATGGAAACTAAATAGTCATTATACAGATAAGGAAATAGGAACACTGTTCTCCCTGCGCCCCACCGAGTGACTTTCCACTTATGGGAGCCAAATTTGAGCTTTCACCCATGCTCACCAAATGAACAGGGACTGAAAGTAGAAGAATATCCCTTCTGTGTCTCCTATAATAGATACACCTAACAGGTAAATATTCACAGATTTCTCTGCAAATAATAAAAGATATATTCAGTACTATTAAAACAAGTTAAAACGTGGCAATGGCAAGATATTTTAGCAAAGCTACTTTAAACTGCCAAACCACTAACTTCCTTTAATTTGGGCTTTCCCTTGTTAATGCACAACTTTCTTAGTGGTTGGAAAATCTTCAGAGAAAGAGCAGAGAGCGAGAGAAAAAAAATCATTATTTTAATGCCAAAGAATATGAATAATTTTAAAAATATATAAGCAAATATACAAATAGACTTTGATGCAGAAGATGATGAGACATTGTGTCCTTTCTTCCTCCCAAATTCACCAGACTGAAGCTGTTGCTTCAGGGAGGAAAATCTTAGCATAGCATGCAAAATAGTCTACTGTTTGTAATGTGTTGCTTAGTGCTACATTGATATTGAAAGAACTTTTTTCTTGAGTTTCCAGATTACGAGTAAGCAAATGATCATTGCACATAAGCCATTCATTCAAAAACGTTGTTTATATTTACATTTATATATCTTGTGTATGTTTTATATCATCACAATCTATTGTGCATCCTATGGGTGGAATCATATTTCCCCTTAAAGTCCATATATTTAAATCCTAACCTTCAGTGCATGAGAATGTAACCTAATTTGAAAACAGAGACAGCTGCTTAATTCACTGTGATTGATAGCCTTATGAAAAGGAGAAATACCGACTTCCTCACATGAACAAAGGAAGAACAGGATATACCAAGGAGGTGAAGATCAGGAAGATAAAGCTTGAGCTGAAGAACTACATCATTAGTGTGTAAAACATTATACTGTAGTGAGGGGAGAGGCCCAGAGCAGGTCCTCCCTCATTGCCCTCTACAGGAAGCAATCTGTTGGCATTTTGAACTCAGAATTCTATCCATTGTAGAACAATAAATTTGTCATATTGGCTGCTCAGCCTGTGCATTTTGTGTAGCTGCTCTACAAATTAATATAGAATATAAGTTGGTATTGCCTCAGAATGTGGTACAGAGGATGAATCAATAGGTATAATAGTTCACACAAGATACTGATTTGTTTTCCAGAATATCTGTCTATGAAAATAACAGTCCTCCCAAAACTAATAAAAAAAATTAAAAAAAGGAAAAGCTAGGCTTTTCCTATTGAGTAAACTTCATGTTATTTGAATGTTTATTATTGGTATTGTTATAGGTTTAAATACTTTATAGTGCCAGCAAGATAGCTCAGTGGCCTAAAGTGTCTGCGTAGGCAAGCCTAGGCAAGTTTAGGCAGGTGCCGGGGACTGCAATATGGTCCCTGACACCACATGCCACACCAGCCCTGCCTTCCAGGTGGGCTGAGCCACTTCCCACCAAAAAAACAAAACAAAACAAAACACATGTTGTCTTCCTATTTGAGGATTTTTTTTTTTTTTTTTTTTGTCACCACTACTAAAATCCTTTTGGTAATTAAAATAAAGCTGATTATGGGTATTTTGAAAAGTTTCATTTGTCTTGGATACTTGGAATGGTTCTCAATCCCTAATTCACATTTCAATTTGGTGGTTTAGGAAGATAAAACTATTTTCAAGATGTCTCTGACACTTAGATCCTAGACATAAATGAAAGTTATTTAATCAGAATTATTCAAGAAAGATTGGAAGGCAGACTACATAGATGGGCAGTTTTTCTGCAATGTTTTAGTCTGGGAGCTAATAGTTTTTACCTATAATAAACAGAAGAAAAGGAAACTGATGATTGGCTCTTTTATTTTGAAAATGATAGGGAGTCTTTTCCTTGTTTTCTTTGATGAAGTGTGTTGGATTGAACGTGATTTCAGTGGTGTCTACATGCAAATAATGCTGTTTTAGAATTTGTGCATTTGATCCATTTTGTTTATTATTATACCTAAATTACACCTTTTATGTCATGTTCATTTTTTAAAAAAGAGATATAACATATTTCTTGTTTTCTAAACTAAACTCTTACTAATATATAAATCAAAAATACCATTGAAGTTTGTATTAAAATACAGTGGCACCTTGGTTTATGAACTTAATTTTTTTTTATGATTTTGTGAAAGATGGCTGTGTTAGTGTGTGTTTGGGGAAGATTTCCATGGCTGTGTTTGTGACTGCATAGAGAGTTCGTGAATGGAAAGAAAATGCTCTTGAATGCTTTCGTTTGGGAACTGAATTGTTTGTAAACAGCAATGTTCATGAACAAAGGTATTACTGAACATCAGCAGTTATCATTAGCAGAGATAGAAAGACATTCTCCACACACCAGTGACACAACTGTTAAATGGACAGGGGAGTGGTATGAGCCAAAGGCTTTCGTGCACAACTACAGCTGTGATGTGGAAATCCTGGGTAAAGCATTGAAGATGGGGTTAAAAATAATCACAGCAAACAGGAAACAGTAATTCCTTTCCTCTAGACTTTTTATAGAGATTTTAAAAGACCATTTTCATCTCAACAAGTCATTTTTCAGGAAATAACCAAAAAATATACTTGAAAGATCATGTGTGGTCATCCTGTGAGAGAAAGTTCAGGGTGGTTGGCAGAATAACACAAGGGTTCCAGACAGGGGAAATGGCTCAGTGGCATAAGCACCTTCTTGGCAAGTGCAAGGTCCCAAGTTCTGTCCCTGTATAGGGGTTCACGGTATTGATGGCTTCATTCTTCTTTTAAAGACAAAGAAGGACTTTGGAGAACTGATTACAGCTTAGCTCTGTGTCTTAATATGTAGGCCCTTTCTTGACATCTGCAAATTGTGATAGTATTTGATGTACAAAAATGATAACTCTGTTATTTCTGTGTTCATCTTTTTTATTTTATTTTTTTATACCAAGGATTAAACCTGGAAACTTGTGCTTGCCAGGCAGGTGCTTAAGCCACTGAGCTATCTCCCCAGCCCTAACTCTGCTGTTTCTATAAAATATAATGGACCAGAAAATACTAATGTAGGATCTTGACTTTACTGGCCATCTCATGTAAGTGCCTTATTTAGGAATAGAAGCTTAGATGCTATAAGGCCCAAAGACAGACATTTGTGTTTAGTACAAGATCAGACTAGCATCTTGATTTCATTCTATTGGTTCTGTTAGTCACATTTCTCTAATTGTTGGCCTGTGAGTTTTGTTTAATTAATCAGAAAGATCTGTTCATGAACAGGACTAGGTAACTAGGTACTGATTACAGACACAGCCAGTATTCCTACCTTGGGAGCATAGCAATAAATGTGAGCTTATGAAAAGAGAATTATCCAACAGACCCGATTTGGAACACAGATAAATGAGGAGTGCTATAGAGCAGCAAAACTCCTCCTGTGACTAGGATCAGGTTCTGCCCCACGTTCCAGGTGGCATTGCCCTCCATAGCACATTCTTTTCTCTCTTATGTGCAATTCAACCTCTGAATTCCCCTAGGCCAGAGGCAATCTTGTCTTACTGCCCTCACCATTGCCAAGTCTCAAGTAGTCTAACCTAGTGCCCACCTCCTGCACCAGATATCTGGATATAAGAATATCAAGTCTCCATGGAAAGAGCTTTCCCTACATACAGAAGCTGGCCCTGTTCCAGTGTTATAGTCAACTAAGTTCGATAGAAATAATATAGGCAGTGGGGCTGGGGAGATAGCTCATAGAATAAGTGCTTGCCTGGCAAGCACAAGGACCTGAGTTCAATCCTTGGTTCCACAAAAGGAAAAAAATAAATAATATAGGCAGTAAACAGGGCTTGGCCCTGAAAGGGTCCAGCATAGAAGATGAGATATCTTGAAATGGTGGGAGACAGCCACCTCTGCTGAGGACCAGACCTCAAGACAAAAGATGAAATGAATGTAGTCACATCCCTCCTAAGGACATACATCTTCTGAACAGGTACCAATCACCCTCCTACAGGAAAAGCCCTAGTTCTGTATTCATGCCCTCTTGCTGTATGACTCACTTCCCCATTGGAGTGCAGATCTAATAAATTTTATCAGAGCATTTATGCTTATAAAGTTATTGACTGACCACAGTTTCATCCCACCTCATGTCCACCTTGCGAGTTTGCATGTATCCCAACTTGGATCTGCCTCACCTTGTGATCTTGCTGTACAAAAATCCCTGGAAAAGAAAGGATCCTTGGCAACTCCCTCAGGACCATGCAGAAGTTATCTTTCCTTCAATAAATATATTTTGCTTTTATGTTCTGTTGCTGCTAAAGTTCATTCTTTGATTTTAGAGAACATCAACTCATCCCAGATGTCGTTCATATTGGGAGTTTCTTTCCCCTGTATTATCAGGACTTCACAAATATAATCCATCAGAACACATGAATTACTGTGTTTATCTATATTTGAATCATGTATAAAATACAATGTGTCAATCTTCAATTGTAGAGTTCACAACAAACTTCAGCAATACCTCCCACAGCATGAAATCCCCATATAATATAGTGGTGCTTCTCTCAATGTTCTTTTAGGAAATGTATGAACAAGACCACACACACAAGGCATTTGCCAAGAAAAAATAAATATAATTAGGAAAAGTAGGGACTATAGTGATGTTTATGAAAGAAGCAATTCTGAATGGGATCTACATAATTATAATTAATGAAGACTGTTTTATATCATCTGGCAGCATAACTGAGGTTCTTGGAGCCAAGGAGTCCAGAGATTCAACATTCTTGAATGAGAACTCCTCTTAAACATTCTCTAATCAAAGCCCATTTAAATAATTATCTGAAAACAATAAACTCCCTTGCTATAAATGTAAATTTAAATTCCAGTTTCAAAAATCACAAATCCAAGTCATAGTTTCTGAATACACATACACACAAAAATATCTATCTATCTATCTATCTATCTATCTATCTATCTATCTATCTATCTATCTATCTTTCATTTGTGTTTTTGGTACACGGTCTCCCTGCACAGTTCAGATTAGTAGTGCTCTTTCTGTTTTCAGCCTCCCCAGCCCTGAGATTACAGGCAAGCACCGCCAGTCCAGTCCCTGCATTTGCTAAAGCTGGTGCTTATCATGCTGAGCTGTCTTGCTTGCCCTTATAGTTCTCTCTCTCTCTCTCCCTCTCTCTCTCTCTCTCTCTCTCTCTCTCTCTCCTCTTATCTATCTGTCTCTCATCTATCTATCTATCTATCTATCTATCTATCTATCTATCTATCTATCATCTATCTGGTACAGGATCTAACTACACTGCTCAGACTTGAAGTCATCCTGCTGTCTCAGCCTCCCTAGCACTGGAATTGCAGATATGCTTCACCACACCCGGTTTCCATAGTTGGAAAACAACTAGTGTTTGGCCAGCATGCCCAGTGTTTTGGCCCTGGCACAGCATGAAGTACAGGGGATCAAACCTGGGTGCTTAGGCTCTACATGCAGGTACTTAAACCACTGAGGTATCTCCCTAACCCTCCTCTTTCTTTCTTTCTTTCTTTCTTTCTTTCTTTCTTTCTTTCTTTCTTCCTTCCTTCCTTCCTTCCTTCCTTCCTTCCTTTAGTATTTATTTTTTATTTTTCTGTTATCTCTTTAAAATTGATTTTTATTAATATTAATGTGAAAGAAATAGCAATGACACAGTTGCACAATAGGTTAGAAGACCAGATACAATAATTAATACTTTGCATATTGTTGTCTTCATTGTAGTTGTTCAGAGTACAGGATGCAGACATGATTTCTTGTCTAAACATCATATTTAGTACAGATCTTTCTTTTCACTGCACAAAGAGAAAGTAGCTGTATACATAGTTCAATAGTTTATAACAGTAGTGGATTATCAGCTCATCTAAAATGGAAAGGTATAATATAGTTAAATGGAATTGAGAATTTAAGGATCAAACACTGAAGAGAGAGCTAGGAAAAATTAGGAAACATTGTAGCCCTCCTTTTTCTCATTGTTAATTCTTCAAAAACAAACTGGGCTGGAATCGGCTGCTGCACAATGGACTGTAACATACTGAATTGAAATTTGAACCTTAATGAAATAGAAACATTGAAAAAAACAAAGGGGAAAAAGGAATACTCACACAAGACTGAAAAAGGAAAAAATAGTAATATATTGACATGATGGTAGTGATGCCTTCCCAGTTTTTAAACAATACTTTAGCTTTCACTTAATCTTGTGATTTTCTTAATCTGTGATTTTTTGTTGTTTGTTTATGTTTGATGTATATAATGTTTATACTCATCTTTGGAGGTTGGAGTACATTGTATGTATGTATGTATGTATGTATTTATGTATATATGTATGTATTCATGTATGTATGTATGTATTCAGTTGTTGCAGGATCTCACTATGAAGCTCAGACTCGTAGTGATCCTTCTGCTTTCAGCCTCCCCAGAGCTGTGATTGCAGATGCGCGCCACTACACCCGTGCTCTGGCTGGCTCAGCGCACCCTGGGGGTGGGGCTGGTGCAGCATGTGGTGCAGGGATCTCACCGTGGTTCCTGCTTTTGCCTAAGCTTGCCTAAGCAGGCCCTTTAGTCTGCTGAGCTATCTCATTGACCCATGATAGTTTTTTGAATCATTCCTTTCTTATTTTTATTGCTGCTTATATGCTGCACATCATGCTTACATGCATAGTGTGGATGGGCATGTGCACATCCTGTACCTTTACCCTTTGATTCTCTTCCCTCCCCCCTCAATCTATCCACCTCTTGGTCCTCTTCCTTTGCTGTATATGCTGACACTTACACTTCAAGAGTTCAGTTATTTAGTGATTATGCTCTTTATTAGTTGACAGGGAAATTTAACAATTTTGAGTATTTCTTTGTTGAAAAAAAATAAAGTTTGAGATAAGTCAGTCAAATTATTGTCCCCCTGATTTATTTTACACATCTTGGTTAAAATAAATCTAATTTATTCACTGGCTTACCTTTTCCTTTTCTTTATGCTAAGGAAATACACATTTGTTTAAAGAAAACAAAAGTAAGAAGCTGCTTTGTTGTCCTCCTCTTAAGTCACAGCGGGCCCACCCCAGAGACACTCTCCTCTCTAGGTTGATGGCAGTTTAAACTGCCAGGAAAATGGAATGTATGAAGGTTGCCTAGAAGATCTAAGAACACACCCAAGGAAGGAAAAAAGCAAAAGGTATTTGTCATAAACTGAATGTGATAAGAAATATATCAAATAGCAACATACTTAAAGAATTATGAAATGAGGTGGCAGTTGTTAATGTTGAAAAGATATTCAGAAAAAAATGGAAAAATGCTAATTGATTGCATAACTGCTAATACTGGCATTATAATCCCTCAATAAAAATTAGAAGGCAAGCTGGGCATGGTGGTGCACACCTGTAATCCTAGTACTTAGAAGGCTGAGGCAGGAGGATCAGTGCAAATTTGAGACCAACCTGGGCTATAAAAGTGAGCTCAAGGCCAGCCTGAACTGCTTAGCAAGACCCTGTCTCAAAAAGACAAAAAAAAAAAAAAAAGAAGGCAGAAATTAGCTCCATATAGTACAGTCTCCCTAGTATTATAGTCCTAGAGTTTTCACATAAGGTGTGAAGAACTCACTGTGGTGTAGTGAAATGCCTTTCAGTGGAAAATCCAAGTTTTAGTTCAACACTGTGTCATTGTCTCTTAGATATATGTTAGACATATCATTATATCCATATGCTGGCTAAAGACAGGATGCCTGGCAATTAAACTCTCTTTCAGTTCATTGGTTCTCAGCTTATGCTCTTAAATTTATTGTGTTTCACCATAGTTTCATGAAAAAAGTATTTTATTTACAGCAATATATCAAGGAATGGAAATTTTGGCAAAGGAAAATTTGTGATATCATTACACAAATGCCCTTTTGTAATTGTAAAATCTTGAGGACATGTTCTAACAATTTTTATTAAATTTTAGTATTTTGATTTAACTGGAAATAAAAAACAATATTTTATGTTCAAAGGAAATACATAAAACTGGCTTTTATGAAATAATTGCTTGAAGCATACTTTTTATAATGATATTTTATTGCAATTTCAAATACATAAATTACAAGGTAAAATGATAATGCTGAATTGTGGATCCCAGATAAAGTCACTGTTAGAAAAATAACGTTGCAGATATAGTTTCATTTCTCTTTACCCAAGAGTCCCTTTATCCTTTCACATGAGAAACTGAGCTATGAGTACTAAATACTTCCACGTGGAGGAGGAGAAAAGTAAAGGACCCTTTTGACAAACAGACATGGAAAAGCAATCAGACTCAGAAACGCATGGCAGGTAAAAACTGTTATTTAGATCTTAAATTTTTTGGGAACGAAAGCTCATGAGTTAAAGCTTGGCACCCAGCTAATGACAGTCAGTGGTGGTGCAAACTCTGTGTGCCGCAGTCTAGCTGGAGGAACATCATTTTCAGGTGGTCCTTAGAGGTGCTTTCCAGCCGCTTATTCCTCTCTTCTCCTCCTCTCATCTTCCATGCGCTGGGATTTTTGCTCTGCTATATGCTCCTCACCACGGTGTTCTGCTTCATCAAAGGAACAGAGGAGTCAGGGGACCAGGGATTGACACCTCTGACATCATGAATCAAAACGAACTCTTTTCTCTTTAAGTGATTTTCTTGAGCACTGGGTCACAGTAATGGAAATCTGATTAATGCAGAAGGTGTTTCCTGAATTCTCATTAGAAACTGAGAATTAATCATGAAAGTTATAAAGCACACCTGGTGACTATATTCCTCTGGGTGAAAAGTGTACCACTTCCAGAAGATCATTATAATATTTTGTAGAATGAACTTGATATTAGTAGAAAATTATAGAGTTGAAAATAATATTTCAATGACATATCTAAAATGTCATTTCAATCATTAGATCAATATGAGGTTTTTCAAAATTGCTATTATAATCTACCTACACTCTTATCAAATAAATGTTCAAATAGCTATTTTATTTTGGGGGCTTGTGCTGTACTTTTATTTATATTTTGCTTTTAAAAATAGATCTTCCCAGTTGGTCAAGGTGATGGATGCCTGTAAACCCAGGGCTTAGGAGGCTGAGGCAGGAGAACAGCTGCAAGGTGGAGACCAGCCTGGGCTACAAAGTAAGCTCAAGGCCAGCCTGGAATGCATAGTGAGATCATATCTCAAAAAGACAAAGAGTAGATATTTGTTTCTTGTGACAGACAAAAATGATAATTTGGTAAAATTGGAAAGTGTAAAAACTTACTCAAGCATAAGAGGGCATTCTTACCTTAACAGCAACTAGAAAGTCTTCCTGAGCTGGCCTCCTGAGTGGTCTTCTCTCTCAGAAGATATTATAAAGCAGCATTCTTTTCACCAACACTTTAAGTCTGCACTATGACCACAGACATTTGTGGCTACAGTAGCAGGCATCCTCTAGATTATCTATAAGTAGAGCAGAATTCTGGCAAGAGGAAAAGATCTTGTGGAGATACAAGACAAAGTAGAAGTGATGTGGATGGACCACAAGATGTCTGACACTAAATAGAAAATGACTTGGGTAGAAATGCAAAGTAAATTTGTTTCTTGAACTAAAACTACTGGTAAGTTTTCCTCAATTATATGTGTGCTGCCAGTAGGATTAAGAATAACGTACACTTCTGGTAATGGTAACTATTTTCCATTTTGTATGTTTGACTAGTTTTGCTAA